>NNCF01127321.1:224444-245302 GCA_002313205.1 Laupala kohalensis
GGAATACATTTTAGTTTTATGTTAGTGTAAAATGCATTATGACTCTGAAAGGCTAAACCTTCACAACATCTAGGGTTTTCTTTTTTCCTTTTTAATGTTTGTAGAAAAAATAAATTTATCTACAATAATGTAGTGTAATTAGAAAAAATACAAAATAAGATTACAGAAACCCAGAAGATGATTCTAAACTAGCATCACAACATTGACCACGCACGATTAAATTGCAATAGACTGTTTAACAAAAAATAAAGTAATTTATTGTTTATAATAAAATTGCATAATAAATAGAGCATATACCTTTTTCTTTAGTAAATATTGTTCTCCAAATGTATAATGTTGTAAATCTAGATGCTATATGAATAAATATTTATTGAAAATATAGTTTGGATATATATTAGACCCGTTTCCTACTCAATATTTTTATTAAAATAAAGTTTTAATACTTGGGGAATAATTACGAACTCGTGAATTTCTTTTAGTATCATTGTTTTTGTTAAATATAAATTATTTGCTTTTAAATTCAATATAATTTTTTTTGCACATGTTTATTGAAATTTTGATGAACTTTTCTAAATTCCTCGCAAAATATATCATTGAACACTTTCATTTACACATGAAGAAACTAAAATATCGAAACTTAAAAGAGAGCATGAATAGAAATTATTTTATAGAAACTTTGTCGTCTCGTCGGCAACTTTGCTAAGATGAACTTTGGCCTGCCACGTTGTCATGTATGTTGTAATGCTATGTTGCCGAATTGACAATTGCTCAGCATATGTTTTAAGATTTTCCTAAGCAATGTGAGAGCATGAATTTGAGGTTTCGTTCATTACAGCTCCCAAACAGATATTACGAGCTGAATTGTGGTATAAACCATTTTCAAAAATCAGTTCACACTAGGATTCGAACCCACCTTGTTTGTGGTGACAACAATAATAGCAGTGCTTTAGTGTTCTCAGCCAATTACACTTTTGCCGGAAGAGGTAAAATGTCTGTTGAAAAATTCGAACAAATAAATAGCAACTCAAGTTTGCGTGTTTTTGTCGGATTGACAATGAATGACATTATTTTTGTCTTGAATTGCCTCTTGCAACACCGCGGGATTTAAGATTTAATAGATTTATAAATAATATAATTAATTAAGTTGAGAATGCAATTACAATTAAAATTATTTTATTTGATACCAGAACTTTGTAATATTTGTAATAACAAAGTGAAATTATACTTTGAAATTAAATTGACGTCATCCTAATTATTTTAATTCTGCATAATATCATTATTTAGTTCAAATAAATTTTTTAACTGCATCTGTAAGTAGTGTTTCCAATATCTTATCTTATCTGATCAGATAAGATAAGATATTGGAAACACTATTCTTACAGTTAGTTGGATTTAAATCTTTAAAGTCAGTGTCAAATTCTGATTATAAGATCGTATTCCGAATTTCTTCAATGTAAGTTCATTTTTCTTCCTTCACCGCATTTTCGGTGGAACTTGCCTTCTCATTAGCTCACATCTAAACGGTTCATTGGTTCGACTTTCGTATTCCGATTTTTTATACAGATTGAGTGAGTAAAAACCAACAGCTCAAATGACTCCTAATTGAGTAAAGATATCAAAGTGCGGTTTTTACAAAGATACGTGGCGACCTCGGACTAATCATTTGACTCAAGTGATTAGAACGTATTTTATTTAAAGAGATACGGATACTTTTATTGTTTTTTTTAATGAACCCATGTAATGTATTCAGCGCTGCTTTAAAACCCAAGATAACAAATACAAAAATGCAACTTTTATTGAATTTGAACGAAAAAAATAGAGAAACAGCACTGCGAATATTTTCACATTTCCCAATTTAATGAATGGGAAATGACCCTTTTCGCATCGAAGAGAGTGTTCAAAGCCATTTATTATAATTGTAAATGTTCAAAAATTGGTGGCACTGTTAAACTGCTAATTCAATAAATTCAATAAATGTTCAATAATTCAGTTTTTTAAAACCCATTAAAAATCAACGGAAGTGTCAATATCGCTTCAGATATAAAAGCTACCATTTTTGAATACGTCAAATGATTAGTCCCATGTCACGACGTTTCTTTGTGAAAACCACACTTCGCTGTCTTTATTCCTTGAGGACAGAACCGTTCACGTAAATTACGTTAAGGAACCGCAAAGGTTTACCCTGACTCGCAGTCCGCTCTACTCGCAAAATGCGGGCCGAACGTCTCACAGTGGGACGAATCTCATACATTCGTTATCGAATTAGTGATTGGATTTAGACACATTGTCACATTTGTTGTATTGTACAGAATAACATTAAATGATATTTTCACATAATATTCTAAGGAAAAACAACTTAAATTCTCCAATAATTTAAAAACTGAAAGAAATAGAATTAAACAATTGTGCTATATTGTGAAAAAATATTAGTTTTAGTTTGTATGAACCTGTAAAAGAAATATTAAAGCCATATATTGTCGGAATTTTTAAGTATTTGGAAATGGAGGTTGTCTTGCGAAGAGAAGCGAGCAGGCAAGCTGGCTTCAGGAATTTAAACGGGGTCTGGTGTGTCAAGAGTAATAGCCATAAGGAATGACACGATGGAAACATACTGGTTAGGAACACACTTTCGGGCGAGGTTTAAGAATAAAATAAATATTAAGTGTTATTTCGTAGGCCTGTGTTTGGGACAGGAGTAGTAATTTCTTAAGTGGAAGAGTCGCAAAATTAGCTGTCCTCAAAAATTGGAGTGTGTGGAAAAATGAAAGCAAGTTATAAACAATTCTTGAAGGGAGGAGAGGATACTACAGCTTTTAACCTCATCGGTTTGGAGGGAAATCTGCGATAACTGTCTCTGGGTAAAGGGAACGGGTTGGTGTATGTGTACGTGCCCTAGCCACTTTGAGAGGAGACGTTGGTATGTCGCAAAACGAAATATGAATTTAGGGGAGACATCTTGTTAGAATCCTCGAGAAAGATACAACGATACTCTGTTTCGCAGAACTAAGAAGAAGGGAAGAATAGACCTTTTGTAAACAATATTCATGTAGAACGGGTACCCACTTAGGAACTTCGAGTCAGCGAGCGATATTCGGCAGCGTAGTGGTGAGGGAACGACCACTCAAACCAATCTTCGAGACTTGTAGTGGAAAGAGGTGTTGATGAAATTTACCAGACATGTCAAAATAAATTGGCATCGTCAGAACGCCGAGGATGAGGCTTTATTATCTAAATTAAACAAAGTGGTGAGAAAAGAAGAAGGTTACAACTAATGAAAGTGCCGGAGAATGAACAGATGGGAAGAAGCACGGAGGAAAAGCAGGAGTATTAACAAATACGGTCATTGGCTGAGAACCGACCTACGTCACTTCATGACAAGCCTATCAGGAATATTCCATGTGCAGTAGAAATTGGTAGTCATTGGCCGCCAAAAATCGTTACGTCAGAGAAGGGTGTAGTCATTTTCGAAGTTTTTGGGGCTCTGGCGGGGGAGACGTTTACAAAAAGACAGATATCACGAGGACACGAGTTCTTTTTCTGTTGCTTCTTCAGAGTTCTTCTTCGGTTCTTTCTCGCTAGTTCATTACGAAGTAGTGTACTCTGATATTTGAGATCACTCATTCGAGATGGATTAAAATCATTCACCTATGATGATTGAGTTAGATATTTTTAGAGTTCGTGATTATGAGATTATTACAAACTTGTTACGAGATGAGATATTAAATAATATCCACTCTAAAAATCTCCGAGGTTGAGCAATACGTCTTGCCGACCTCCTATAAAGTTGCTTCTGATTATAATCAGATGCTCACTTAGATGTTTTTAGTCATACGTCGAATAACGAATTTGTTGAGTTCGGGTCTCGCCACCAGCTTTTGGGCTCAGTTTGTGAACTTTACGCGAACTAACTCTCATTTTAGAACTGACTTTCGCGAGTGATGAACTTTTTTGGAAATGGACAGTATTAGTGGTATTCCACCGTTACTCATTAACATCAAGTTGAGCGAGGCGACGAAGCCGACGACCTTTCTCCGTTCCGTGTGAGGAAGCCACATTCCGGGGTCTCCGAGGGTCGAGCGAGCATCACCACCTGCAGCCATGGCGAAGGACCGCAATGAGCAGAACGTAAGGCGTGATTTTCTGTAGCGGGAAGCCATTCTGTTGAACACTAAGGTAATGTGCATGTCTCGCTGCGTGTGGCGTGTTCAAAGTTGTGTGAACGTCAAGGGAACATCTGGTAAGGCGTGTGAAATAGCCGAAGACTTTGGTTGGAGACATTAATTTTTACGAATTATGGCCCACGATCTTAAGCCAGGTCAGGTTGGTATTGTGGTAAAGTCATAAAAGGGCCTCTCGATCATTAAAAACATGAACTTTAACGTCAATGAGTCAATGTTAAAATGCAGCGATCAAGAAGAACAAATAAGAAATATTGTATTATTGAATGTCAAATCTGTGCATTTTGGGGGATTTTAAAACGGGGGTATTTTTACATTACATTTTATGAGAAGGGTTTATTTTGAAAATGTGTTATTAGTAAAAATAAATAATTATGTCAATTTTACAGTGTTGTTTCCTTTATTAAGGACGAGGTATATTTTACGACCAATGAAGTGAGAGGAACCCTGAATGCTCTGGTTGTTTTTGTCATTAGTGGGGCAAAGTAAGCAGTTCTGGGGAAGCTGACTAATGGAGTCAGGTAAGTGAAAGTGAACAGCTGCTTTGGACCCCTCTTTAATTTGTGTATTTTGTGTTATAATATATTTTAGCTGCTTTTTCTACATTTCTTCGATTTTTTCTCTCATTGGGACTTGAATATTTGGTGTATATGATTAAGTGCAACTTAGGTCCAGAATACATTTTAAATTATTATCGCATAAGGAACTTCTAAGATTAGTTTTACACACCTTCATGAGTAAAAAATTGAAATAAGCAAAATTCGAAAATTTTCTCCAGTCGTATTCAGCAATAACTTAATTTTGAAGCGAGAGCACCATTGTACTCTGCACTAAAGTGTCAAGAAATATTTATACCTACTCTCAAATATCTCACATGCTTGGCGAGTTGATTATTGCAAGTTTATTGCCTTGAAATACATATTTATTTTTCTGATGTTTCTCTACCAACATCATAAGTAGTTAGGTATTGCTAGTTGGTTGGAAGTATGTGTGTAGATGTAAATAATTGTAGTTGAATGGTTGTGGGGTTTCGAGGAGGATGTGTGCAGGGTTGGTGTTGTGATTGATATGGGATGATACGAACAGTGTCATCATGTTTTAGAATTGTTAGTCCTGAAGAAGATATAAAATATATCGAAACGTTGGCGTAACAAAAACGTTGTTTTACTAGGCATAAACGCAAGAATATCCTTATTTGTGTAATATGGAGGCTGAAAATATTATCAATGATACAATTAGTCCCATTCTGAGTTAAAAGGTATCCACCATTGATCAGGACCAACATGCACCGAAACACAGTAAAAATGTTTTTTTCCAATTGGTTCTCAAATTCTCAAAACCATCTAAATTGCGTTGATCACAAAATATATCAATGAATTATTTTCAAGGGTTACTTCTGGATGAAATACATTGGTTATGAAAACGGGAGGCAAAGTGTATCGTGGTGCATACATTCATGGATGAAACATAAAACGTTAATGTGGACTTTCATCTCTCACCCAAAATGCCTCTTCTTTTGTTGATGATGAGCCAACTGACGAGGAGTACTAAAAGCTCGATCGCACACGTTACAAGTGACGGATTCATCTGAAACAATGAAGAGCAAAATTCACTAGATAATTTGATACTTGGGAGTGTGTTTAGACAAATAATAAACATTTGTTTTCAAATATTTTATGGTTATTCTTCTCATCCGGTGTGTTGAGCAACACCTCGTCGTGAAGCTATAGAAAATTATAGCAAAGCCTATTTTATAAGAATTTTGTACATTGCATTTTTGATTCACCAAGAAGCCTTTAATATCATAAATTTTATTTTGAGACAACATTCCCTTCATGTTTAATGTACTATCCCCCAGAAACCGAGTATTCAAAAAATACTACATTGCTGTATTTTTAAAGATCATAGTATGAGTAAACAGCATTGTGCTACCAAGAAAGGAAGAGCTGAATTTACTTTGATAATAGTTTTATTAATATCATAACAATAGTTCATGAGGATGCGATAAAGCTAGTTGAGGAACAATGCGCATTCTAATTTTATTCTGTTAGCTTTAGTTTTTATGGTAAAATAATTTATTTATTTCTGTCAAAGAGTGTTTCAGAATTTAATTTTGAAAATATAAATAAAAATTGATCAGAGCTAGGTACAACCAATTAAAATATATAGTAACTAGTCTCGCCATTCCATTTGATGTACTAATACAAAATACTATTTTCTGCAGATGCTGTTATTGTAAATGTAAGGGTTCAACAAGTATTGAATGAAATAAATGTAAGGATTAAATTAATGATTATTAATGTTATAGACAAGACTTGGATCCTTCATTTAATGAATAACAGAGAAATACAGTCAAGGACAATTGTGGTCAGGAGGAATATCAGGACATTTGTTGTCAGGTAATCACATTGCTATGAAGGGCCATTTTCTTTTAAATATTTATTTAATCTTTAAATGTTTTTTAAATTTCTTTTGGGTAATCTTACTGTGGAAGAATCAATATACTGACAGACAATATGTCATTACGAGTTAAATTATTTTTAACAACAAATAATGTAACATACATTTTTTTGCACAGCAATCAATCATAGCTCTGTGGATGTGATAAATAGAAAATACACAAACTGTATAGAAAATGCATAAAACACAACACTTAGAAACACATACATAGTCATGACACATAACAATTAAATCAAATCATATGAAATAATAAAGAAATGATGATTAACCTGGAATGTGAACGAAAATAAAATATCTGACGAAGTACCACAATAGTGACATAAACAGGAAGAAATACAAAGGTAAAATCAAACATTAAGGTGACAATGAAACAAATATGAATTGAATAAAAAAGGAAAAATAAAATAACACAACACACAACATATAACCAAATCATGAAGACAACACATTTAATATGAAAACCGAAATTCTGAGGTCTCCATATTTATGACAACCATCAATTGAATTGATACATAATTGTTGTAAGCAAATTGTATTACGCATTCCTAATCTTAGTTAATGTAGTTAGTCCACGTTTTTCCTGTTGCGTATATTTTACTCGCATTTACCGTATGGCATTGTCTTTTGGGGCAATTCCTCTCCAAGCATCCAAATTTTCAGAATTCAAAAAAAGGATTGTTCGGATAATTTGTAAGTTTCACTCCCAAAACTCTTGTAATCCTTTATTTAGGGAATTACTTTAATACTTCCCGCATTTATATTTATGAAGGTTGTGTTTGTCAAGAACAAATTACTGAAGTGCCACCCTAGCTTCACCCAAAACTGTCTTGAACACAATAATCGCAATAAGGACAATATTCATCATCCTAGAGTGTTAACCACTCTTGGACAAAAAGGACCATATCATTTGGGAATCGTTTTATATAATTTCCTTCCCAAAGATGTAAAAATATTATTAAATTGAATCTCTTCAAATCCGTGGTTTAAAGCTACCTACTGCACTATTGCTTCTACAATGTAAAAGAAATCAATGTATGCAATACAATGCTTCTACAATCTATAAAATTTAAGTTGGTCTGTATTTCCCCTTAAATGTTTTCTTAATAATGCTTTCAAATATTAAATAAGTAAATTCATTTTATACTTTATCATGCCATTGCTATAGTACTTTCAAAATAACTAAATAATTTTCAAAACTATTTTCCTGCATACTATCATTTTTTTCTTATTATTCTATTTGTACTCAACCTTGGCACAGTTGTGTACATAAATTATGAAGCCTCATCCTAACCTGAGTTTTTCTCCAGTTTTCCATCAGGTAAAGGTGGATTTTATGTACAAGCTCTCTGTGCTCTTGCTTAGGGGCTGCGATCTCATTAATATCATTGTAATATTTAATCTCGAATTTAGAGTTATCGTACTAGTTACGATTTATAAATAATATTTTCCGAATAATTTAAAGATTTTGTAATAATACGTATTTGTGAAAAAACTTTTTGTATTCTATTAAGTACGAATTTATTGGTGTTCTGTTAACATAATAACACGTTGCTAACATTTTTTATTCTTATCTTATGAGTGGACTGAAATGTTAAATCCACCTCTGCCTTAGGGTCCTTAATCGGAATTCATGGAATGGTCCCTTGTTTGCTTCCGGAGAGTAAATTAGATTATTGTCCTCCATGTGCTCATACGCAGTTTTAATTGGTTTTTTGACAATAAATTAACTTATTTATATAATTTTCGCAGCATCAATATTGAAAACACTTTGAGCAATGATGAACACCGATTACAGAATAACAATTGACCTGAGGTTGAATTCGATATCTAGGCTCGAGGAGTGAAAACAAAGTAACGAGAGGACTATTATTTTTGCAACATTAAGAGACAGTCACAACAAATTGCAATATTGTAATAAATATCCCCGGCGTACAGTTTTATAAACATATTTAGTGAAAGAAAATCAGACTGAAGTATTTCAGGGCCTCATCGGGCTGAAAAAGAGTAATTTGAATTAAAGAAGCGATCATTAATTCAGAAAAGTTAAATATAACTACTAGGACTAACAGTCGTCCTAACAAGGACAGTAAACTAATTATTGATCTACTATAATTATCGTAATTAAATGATCTACTCTAATTATTGACCAGAATACGCGGTTGGTGCACGTGACTGCTGTATCAACTATCTTATACATCTGAAAAATTGTTTGTCTATCGTAGCACCGAGCCAATACGATGGGGCAAGAAACTCACATTTTGGTCTGTAGCGAGGAAGGATAATATGAATGACAGAAGGAAGTCCGAATTTTGATAGGTCTTTTGTAAGTTTTGAATCTGATGTAAAGAAATTGTACAATACGGTGATGATTGTAGTTGTATAATGGTGCGGCAACCTTACGCGCCAGTATGGAACTCGCTGTTTACACTCTTTCTCGTGAAAGAGTAAGTCAAGCTTAAAAATACGAGAAAATCTTTCATATTGGATAACTTCGTCATAAAAACGTTTTTCTTCTATATTCTAAATAATGGTGAAATACATTATTATAATGTTTTAAAATGATATAACAGGTATTGAGTACGTTAACAGCGAAGTGGCGTAAGTAACATTCCACTTCAGTTTTAATCGCAGTCCATGAAGAGTTTATATCTCAAGTTCCTTTTGTCAAACCATTCGTATGCGCGAATAAGTTAATAATATACCTTCACTCAAAAATACAAATGAAATTGACTAGTCAATATAATTGTTTTACTACGAAACCATTTCTATGGCCCTGCATCTATAGGGCAGTAGTAGTTCTCTATTCCGCTGGTAGAGAGCACTACAGAGAGTTGACTTCAGTACAGACAATTCTCGGGTCAGTTGTTTCTTTCACTAATATAGATTTAGTAGGTAAGAATATGCAACATACAACGAAAGCGTGTTTCAGCGATTCTTTCTTTGTCACTGGAACGAAGTAGAGACCTTACGTGTAGGTCTCTAGGACGGAGTAAACGGCGAAATGAACGAGTCTGCTGCTGGTACGAACATCCGCCATGACAGTTTCTTGGAGTTCAACCTCATCGAAATACTGGTTGTCAGTTAACCGTGACTGCTTCACAGTGATCTAAATTATTCTGGTTCAAACAGATTATTTAACTGATTCAGATTTAGTGAACACATGATTTTTTTGATTTTAGGTTTTTAATCACCTGTTTCGTTTCTAAAGAAGGAAACTATTTTTTTGGTAAACGCGCAATGTGGTAAGGTTTACAAGTAATTTTTTACAGACGTATAATTGAAATTAAAAATGGGATTTGGGATGACGATTTTCTGAAAGTGATTTGATATATTAGCTTTTTCAATAACAGTTATTGCATTATTATTTCCGAGAGAGAGAGAGAGAGAGAGAGACAGGGTATTGTATTCCTCATTCGTTAGAGATCGAGTGATTTTCCATAGGTTTATGTTATTGGGGAGAGAAGTGCTAGTGTGTTTTGGAAGCATTTATTTTTGTGATCGTTCATTTCTCCACGCTAGCGATTGGTTAAACGGTTTAACTGCGTTTTAAGGTGGGGAATGTGGAAAAATTGCTTTTGTTTACTGGCTCATTTGTCGGCTAACAGTTTGTTAATGTCAGTTGAAATATTTGGTTGCTGATATATACAGCGCGTAGAGCATTTGTAACAGGCGTGTGCTATTGCTTCTTTCAGGATCCCTGTAATTGCTTCTATTGTTGCGTTAATTTCTGATTTGGAGTTGAAGAAATGTATGGTGAGGTCCGATTCGTTCATAAGTCGTTCAAATAGATTCCATTGAATTTTATTATTATTGCTAAATTGATGTTTTGAAATCTGTTAGTACAGCGCAGTGATCAATTTGATTTAGGTATTGGTAATTGAAAAAATTGGGGACTTGAAAGATTTGTTTACTATAATTTCTAAAAAATCTGGATGAATTACAAAATTGTGTGAATTGTGTATTGATTCTGATGGTGTTTCTACGGTAATATGGTTTTTGTTGCAAAAGTAGAGTACATTTATAGTGGTAGTATAGTTGTTCTGTGTAATAGTTCTGCAACCCCATTCTTCGTGTTTTGAGTTGAAGTTCCCCAATTCTGAAATGGGAGTGGGGGTCTCAGACATCATCGAGGCGTGCGCTAACACACCTTGCAAGTATATACAATGGCAGGTGGCCAGCACGCTTATATATTTTTGTTGATCTCCATTGACCGATTTCACTATTTTCCTTTTTTCTCGCTAGATTTGGATTTCTGTTATTATTAGAAGATAGATTCTAATGTAATGATGATTTCCCTATACATCGATTTTTTTAATTTCACTTATATTACTGATAATTATCGTTTTTATACCTCTTTTTGAGGTTATGTGCATGATATTTCTCTTGAAATTTACAGAATTTTTCATTACATTTTTCCAGTTTCGATATCGATTGCCTATTGATGAATCGACCTGCAAATGATATCGTAGTTTGGGTAGAGAACAGACCGCATTCTTCCGCGTAGCATGTGAGGTTAGGTTTCACTATTGTTATTATTTGGAGTTGTAGATTATACAAGTCAGTGAAATTTTTTAACATTTTACTTGTTAATAGTAAAGAGAATAACATTACCATAACATGTTGAATTGTCACTTGTATGAATTGTTTACAAGAAGTCCTGTGTTGAAAATAGTGTGTAAAATCACAATTTTTCCCATATTGAGATTCCACCAGATTTTACAAATTGTAAGAGGCTTCTACACAAGGGGAAACGAGAACATTCGTAACGAGTTGCATCATCCTGTTCTTAAATATTGAAGTGAATGATTGGTTTCAAAACAAGAGAAGGGGACACATCAGCTTACTATTTTCAAAATAAGATACATCACGTTTTAAACCAAAATATGGCACATTCCAAATAAAAACTATTTTAAAGTCTTAAATACCGGATTATTCACCCGGATTTAAAAAGGTTTGAGAGGCTATCTAGCATGCGTCATTCATGGTTTGGTAAGTTAAGCACGGTGCGAACAATACGGCAAGTTTCTAAGATAACAGAGTTTTGGATCTTGGGAGTAAGTTTTTTTGGGATGCAGATTTAGTTTTTTCAAATTTTCTTGAAGGTTCTTATTTATGAGGCCATTTGCTTTAACAACGATTGGTAGAATTTCTACAGTTTCGAGCTTATAAATGTCTATATATTCTATTGAAAGTGGGATATATTTTGAAATCTTATCTATTTCTGCTTTGTCAATGTTATGATCTGCTGGATGGTCGACATGAATGATGAATGCTTTTCGCTTCCAAACATTATGTAGTATAATATCTGGTCTATTAGCTGGGACTGTTTATCTGTGTGTATTGGTAGGTCATAATATAGTTTAAAATCTTTGTTTTCTATTGTAGGTCTTGCTTGGTATTCATAATAGGGCGTGGTCATTTCAGCTTCTTCTGTTAAAAGTCCGAATCTTGTTGCAATAGATTGGTGTATAATGGTAGCAGTCAGGTTATGTCGGTGCAATATCTGAATAGTGTGTTAGCTAAATTTGTACATCCAGTGGTAATGTGATCTATTGTTTCTGATGACAGGTGACACATTCTTCATTTCTCGTTAACATCTTGCTTTTCAATGTACTTTTTATAGTTGTTAGTTGCGATGACTTGATCCTGGATTACTTGAATGAATCCCTCCGTCTCTCCAAATAGAGCCCCATCTCTGAGCCATTGCACTGAGGCATCGTGATCGGCATGTTCAAGAGCATGGGGAAATCTGCCATGGAGAGGTTTGGTCGTCCACGCCTTCAACCTGTTCTTGAATGTGGTGATAGTAGGATAGTTTTCACTGTTGCTGAGGTTCATTGGAGTGTAACCTTTAGTGGAGACATTTCAGATTTTGCATAAAAGTACTTCTTGAGTCCTGTGACTTGACGATTACAAGACACTTTCAGGTCCAACAAACCACGACCACCTGCTTTCCTAGGAACGTAAAGGCGTTCAACTGCATTTTAGTATTCTGCATTCTGTATTTTGTGAGAGTTGTACTTACCACCCAGTTTAAATTTTCAAGATCTGTGTGTTACCAATGAACAATCCCAAATGAACAATCCCCAAGTTGAGAGAACTAAGTAATAACAATAATATTACTATTATTGTTATTACTTAGTTCTCTCAACTTGTGTTGGTTTTTCTCTCAGCAGTAGATTATTAAATCAAGTTCTGCTGGGAGGAGAATCTATTTCAGGTCCAAGAACTTTCTGGTAATTTGGGCTGAGGACAGAAGGACGCTATGTTGCAATCTACTTATTATATTGGTGTTGATTTTGAGTTTTTTAATGGAGTCGACCAGGGATTAGGGTACTAGTCCTAGGGTAGATAAAATGATAGGTAATGATATTATTATTATTATTATTATTATTATAGGGAGAATCGTTATAAAGAGAGACTACTGTTTATATTAGATACACGAATGCAGCGGTTGGGTTGGTTTCGAGTGGTAGGCCCTATGATTGCTGTTACTGACAGGGAGGGTTGGCTGTTCTATGCAAACTACTTCGACACGGCCAAATTTGTCACTACACCCCTGATTAGAAATCGTAACACATGGCTTATCCAATACATTTAATAAAGCACAAACACTTTCTTGTTAAACACATTACACTTTAAAATCAAAGTTTTAAATGATGATTTTATTGGAACACTTGGGTTGCGGCGTCTCGTCTTAGCGGTAAACAACTATGTTTCATTTTAGAATAAGTATTGAAAATCGTTATTACTCACACAAATAGGTTTTGGGTTTTTAAAACGTCACAAATAACTTTCAGAAAAATGAGTTGGACATGCTGAAGAATTTTTGTTCGGGGAGATAAGTTCAAATAAAAGTGACTGATTCATACGTCAGTACAAAAACTGGACAGTCAATAATTTATCTCTAATTAGAACAACGACGCGTTTATAATTGAATGATTACGATAATGAATAATTCACAACGATTCAAAGTTGTCATAATTAATCCGAGCACATAGAGTATTTTACCAATAACATATACTTTTTTGAAAGTGATAAATCATGTCTCACCATAACTGTCACATCGTCGACAATTAAAACACTATTTGTTTTTATTGTTATCCTGTATCGTGGTGAGGTGGAAAGCAAGCATTGTCGTAATCAATGTGCATAAAAGATAAGGCTTCCAGTGGGCCAAGTCAAGTAACCACTTCTGCCTGCTGTTTGCTTGAGTGCTGACCAGTGCGACGTACGTCTCTTGGGTGGGCGAGGCAGTCTGTGGTCGCGGGGCGGGGGATAGAGGTCGGAGTTCGGGTTATCTGAGTCTTGTTCCTTCATCTGTTGGCAGTTACATGAAGGCACCGCACGTTGATGCTTTATGTTGGTGGTGTACACCAGACTGCGATCAACGGCTATTTTCGGCATGAAAGCACATTGACCAGTAGCTGAACGACCAAATATTACGTAAGTAGAATTCTCTTTATACATCTGTCCTTGGTTAATTAGGACCGAAGTGTTTTGTTTAAAAGAGGCATGATGTACGTAGTAACCCACATTCTCACTGCGATACAGTCACTCACAGTCATGATGCAGTTTCATTTTCTTTTCCGTGTAATTCACATTGATGTATCCATTTCATGTCTAACCAAGGCATTGTATAGATTGTATTATTTGCTCCGATAAACTATACTTAAACATATTTTATTTATGGCATGCGAATGTTATTGGAAGCCTATGAAAATAAACTCAACATAATTTCAGTTTCAATCATCAAATGAACTAAATCAACCAGCACTTTTAGAAATATTCGCTGAGTGCACACAGCATTTGTTTATTAGTTCATTACTTATTCGGGTGATCGCTCAATTTACAAATCGGGAGTTCGAATCTCGGTCCCGCCTCCCATTTTTATTCAACATAACATGATTAATACATTACGGGGACTATAAAAAGTTTTTTGTTAGAAATGTTTCGAAAATAATAGAAAGCGTGCCTAAATAGCCACAAAGTGATTTGTTTTTTTCTGCAAATTAAAAAGAAACGACTAATATTTAATTGCCTGTTATGTCCAACCGGAGAGAAAACGTGTAACCTTTTATTTTCCCCCTGTGCGAACGAAATTCTACGACTCGAAGAGGAAAACAGAATTAACTTGAATTTTTCATTCTTTCGAGGAAATATTGAGCAAATCTTAAAGCAACTCTCATTAATGTTCACATACAATACACGCAAACTGAGCGATTAATCCAAAAGGGATTACAACCGTCCTAATGAGGTCCCGGATCAGATATTTCACAAAAATAGAGAAGCTATTTCTAGTGCAGGAGCTACACAACGCAAATTAGTTATGCTTTTATGATCCTTCCATAGGAATATCTGAATTCTGTTTCATGGAATCAACATTCATTTTATTTGAGTGCAGAGTAGACGCACTGCAATCCGCTTATCTTGGGACTACGATTTGCCGTGGGGTCGCTAATTCTTCGAACTTGGATTTCGATTTTACTTTTGCATTTTCAGCAAAGTTGAAAGTGTCTGATTGAAACCGTTTTGTTTTTATATTTCACTTTCTTGTCACTAAATTCACATTAAGCTATTCATTTATAGTAACACCTTGTCTACCTTTAAATTATATTGTTTTTAACCCATGTACCGATCCAGACCCTTTATTTTTACTTTCTCAAGTACATGGTATACAGAAAGTACAGTAATCGCGAGATTTTGACAAAAATATCCGTTTTGAGTGTCCCTGGTTCCGGAAAATGGTTTTTAGCATGTTGTCCTTCTATCCATCTGTGCGCAGCGATTGTAGCTAAACGGATGAGTCAATTTCATTCATATAGAGTATCTGCCTGTTATATATCCACGTGCTCTGATATTTTCAAAACTTTAATATGAAGGGTACATGATCAATATACAATTTTTTTTAACTTCTTAAAAATGGCTCCCAATTTGTTCGTCGACATAAAATTAAGCCGTATGTTTCTTGAAGGACAGTTTTAGACGTAGGACGATAATATCTCTCCGTCGTACTTTCCCATTTATTCACTATTTCAAGAGTCTTAAAACCTATTTAGCAGTGCAGATGTTCCAAGCAGAGGGATACTATAGATTTAGAGAACTAAAATAAAAATATCATTTGCTGATAACATTGACAGATGAACGGAATACTCACTCCAGATACGAAATTGCACGATCGTGAGCGTACAATGAAATTACATTTACGGAACACTATTATGCTACGTATACGACTAAGAAATCGCAAGATGTCTTGAAATAATATTCAATATATATGTCATTATGAAAATTATAAAAATAAGTATCGAAGTTTTTCAGAACCCGAAAATGAGAGTTCATTTTAGATAAGAGTGATCAATGTATTAAATGTGTATGCTGAGGAAGTGTTTTTGAATTAACTAGGTACATATGTTTTCAATAAAATTTATATTGTAAGACGTCTTTCAATGGAAAAGATTTATGAATATTTTAGAAATTTATTACAATTACATTTCATTTGTAAATTATTTTTTACTGTAACACTTCTGCAAGTGAATCATTTCAGTTTCATGCTTTGAATATTTCATTTTTAGTGACCACCAATGGCCGTTTGGCGATAACTGATGGCCACCCAATGGCCATTTTTACTAGAGGGGACATATTTACTCACTGTTCAATGCAATAACTAAACAATTTTGTTTACTGAACAATAAAAATCAGTTCAAGTACATTGGATAAATGTCTACTCAATACTGCTTTTCAGAGTATGATACTAGGTGTTAAAACAAACATGTTGCAACATCTTTTACCCATGAGTCATCCTTCATTGTCAGAGTACAAAACTAGTACATATATTGTTTTCTGTAGTTCTTGGTTCAAAAATAATTAAAACATTGTTGCAAATTTAATAGTAAATGACCTTAAAAGTAATATGAATATTAAAAAAAGTAATAACTAAAGATATTGTGCTAATACTGTACGTGATCGAAAATCTGATTGCATATTTGAAATCAGTGAAGGAAGTGACGTATAAAACACAATAAATAATCTATGAGCCATAAAGTGTTTTTATCAGTGTTATTAGACTTCAGCAATTTATAATTGTGTGAGCTGAATGGTTCAGAACTGGAACCCAAGAAATTCTTATGTTTTCGGACCCCTGACCAGTTTTGGGATCAGTACTGGAACCGGTACCGGTATTTGGATTCGGTCAAATAACTTGTTTTATGTTAATCTATTCTTACGTTAAAAATGTATCTATTATTGTGAAAAGTGGTTTTATTTTCTCTTTTTTGTAATACAAATGCGTACTTAGGGTTGCCAATGAACACTCGGCAAAGAAAAAGTCCGTAAAGTTTCTTTCTCTGTGATGTTAGTTAAATATTTCAATGAAACAGGTACACTTGGATATTACAGTTGGGTTTACTCGTACAGTTGAACGGGAATGCGTACGTGACAAAACGGTACAGATTTGAATCCACCTCTGCCTTTGGGTCTTTGATCGGAATTGATGGGATGGTCTCTTGCTTGCTTCCGAAGAGTAAATTAATTTATTGTCCTCCACGTAGTCATACGTAGTTTGTACCGCTTTTTTGACAATAAATTTATTTATTATCTATCTAATGTTAAATCCGCCACTGCTCTTGGGCCCTAGATCGGACTTAATGTGGTGGTCCCTCGCTTGTTTCCGGAGAGTAACTTAGTTTATTGCCCCCCCCCCCCCCGTGGTCATACGCTGTTTGCAACTGCTATTTTGACAATAAAATTTATTTTATTTATTTATAATCTACGTGACGAATGAAGAAGGCTGAAACTATTTTGTCCAATATGTTAGTGACTTTTATGTTATTCTTTTGTATGTATTATCTGTTAACTTTTTAATTACTAGAAGACAGTAGTGTCACCTTATTTTCAAGATCTCCGCAATGTGTATGCATACGTACTGACTATAGGATGGAATATGTAAAATGATTGCGTGTTTTGTGTAGTCTAAAGATTCGGGTGTCGTGGGGGGAGGCGAGCGGCGCAGAAGCCATGAAGAGTGCGAGGAGCGTGTTCCTGCCGCCGACGGTACGCCTGCAGGTGGCCGGGACGCTGGCGCTGACGTTGCTAGCGCAGTTGGTGCATGTCGCACCACACTGCGTGCCTCAACCCCACTGTATCGGCCACTCTCCCGAGAAGGTATCGTCAGCAGTTTGCTCTTGAAATCTTTATGAGACCTCAGAAAGATGACCTGATCGGCCATATGGATAGAGCTGAAAATTTCAGACCCGAAAATATAATTATCAATGTGTATACTCTTCCGTAATATATATCTAAATACGCTAAAAATATTTTTATGGAACAAAATTGATCCGCTCCGAGTTCTTTTTTTAGTTTTGTTTCATTTTATGCAAGACAGGGTTATATCAACATTATATCAAAGTTATTTATTTATTTAAAACTTTTTTAACAACTGAAAAATACATCTAGGTTAGATAACATTCGATTATCACTGAAAGCTGTTGTTAAATGTAAAAATTGCATATTTTCTTCCCATCAATGATCACCCAAATCCTATTCCAAAAGTTGTTTTTTGAAATCTTGTCTCTCCACCTTCATACAGAGATTCTGGCAAAATGATTAGGCAATTTACACCATGTTTGTTCTTGACTCTTAAAATACACTGTATACAGGAGATTTTTGAGGTAAGGTCATCTGTTGCAATTAATTCCTTCATCAGGGTTAAAAAGAATAACAAGAATCACAAGATTTATGGTCAACTACTACAATTGTACACAATTATCTATAATGCTGTTACATACCTTGTAATGGATTCTTAATCTAACAACTTAGAAATCATTTTTACACATTTCCTTACATCTCATATTCCTTTCCCTTAACACTACATATGATACAAACATTATTAACTACAAACACCGTGTGGGTTTGTTTACAGGCAAATCGTCAGTGTCACCACCTATACTGTACCAGTTCATAATTTGTCAATACCAACATTGTAATAGGTGGTGACACTGACGATTGCCTGTAAACAAACCCACACGGTGTTTGTAGTTAATAATGTTTGTATCATATGTAGTGTTAAGGGAAAGGAATATGAGATGTAAGGAAATGTGTAAAAATGATTTCTAAGTTGTTAGATTAAGAATCCATTACAAGGTATGTAACAGCATTATAGATAATTGTGTACAATTGTAGTAGTTGACCATAAATCTTGTGATTCTTGTTATTCTTTTTAACCCTGATGAAGGAATTAATTGCAACAGATGANAAAAAGGAACAATAAAAATTAGTAAAAAATTATTACCTATTGATTATATTGATATACAGTTATTTATTTAGTTGCTCTACATCTGTTTTCATATTTACGAAGTTTCTTTTTTCCTTCACAATGTAGATCATTTCTGAAGCGTTTGTTTGAGACGACCTCCGGAGGAAAACATCATTAATACGAGTATATTCCCTCGCGGCGTGGATTTAAGAGATAATTGTTTATACTTTTTCTCTTTGGGTTGTGCTGGGAACGTACTCCAGGGCGTCAAGTGACGAGAGGGGCTAATAAGCGAACAATGTCTAGTAAAGCAAAGTCGACGACCGCACGTGAAAAAATCAATTCTTTTAGTTTAAAGGCATTGTTGTATCATGTTGTCTGCACATCTTTCATCTCTATTGCATTAATGTTTGTTAAGTATTTTTCGTGTATATTTTTATGTTTGAAGTAATTTAAAAGTACATATTCACCGTGAAATAGAGCAAAAATTGCTTCCTTCTGGAGGAGCACTTTATGTCCGTCTCTTGTATACCTATTGGTTTTACACCCATGTTTGTGGTAATCAATTGTATATGTAGTTATATTTTCGGTGTATGGTTTTACATTCTCTTAGACACACAAACATGCGAGCGGACCCCTCCTCCATTTTCTTGAGTCTCTTTCAACCCATATTATACATCTTCGGTAACTTAATGAATACTGAAAGTCACATATCTCGCAGTGTTCAACAAATTAAAACTGTTCCCAAAGAATGACCCTTTTTCACACAAAAAAAGCTCATTTCGGTAGGTTGTCAAGAAATATCCTCAAAATTACAAAACCTTTCTTATTCTTAGTGTTTTCTTTTCTTCGAACCCGGAGGGGAATATATGCAACCATGAAACACGTGACTCACGAAACCCTGGAGAATTATGGAGAAAATAATGTCATTAATCTATACATATAAAAGCGAAATACCACTCACGTACTGACTGACTGACTAATCACGAAATATCAGGAACTATATAGCCTGCAAACTTGAATTTTCTCAGGTAGGTTCCTTTTAATGTGTAGACAACCACTAAGAAAGGATTTTACGAAAATCCATTCCTAAAGGGGTGAAATAGAGGTTGCAATGTTTTATGTATGTATCCCACCATAACTCTGACGAGCGTGGATCAATTTCAACCAAACTTGATACACAGATTACTGACTATCTGACAACAAGCACTGTGGAGGTAAGACATCCCTGGCACAATTAGGGGGGGGGGAAGAGAGTGGCGTGTAAAAATAATAAAGAAAACCTCTGATATTAGATTGGGAACCATACTTTTCGGTGCCGTTGATATAGATAAGGGTGTCCCCGATGCTTTGTAAGTTTACAATTAGTCCATATTGCAGATAAGATACCCCTAGCATCCCTGGCGTAGAGGTGGGAATGAAGGACAGGTAAAAATAATAAAAATACGACCGATATTGGTGTTGAATATCATCATTTTTTAAGACGCAGAAGAGAAGAGTCACATTCTCAATGCTGCATGAGTCCACGGTTATCCCCTATGAGGGAATTTACTCGTTTTGGGAAATGTATAGAAAGAGATAAAATGAAAAAAACTGAAAATGACTGATATTAGTATTGAGATCAGAATCGCTGAAATTAGTAGTGACATTCTCGAAGACGCCTAGGTCCACAATCTGCCCATATAAACACCAGGACACCTGGGGAAAAGAATGTCGTTAAAAAATTATCGAACATGACATATACTAGTGTGGACTCCTCATTTTCGGCGTCACTGAGTTGATAGTGAAATCACGATATCGTAATAATAATAATAAATTTATTGTCAAAAAAACAGTACAAACTGCGTATGACCACGTGGAGGGAAAAAAAACTAATTTACTCTCCGGAAGCAAGCAAGGGACCATCCCATCAATTCCGATCAAGGGCCCTAAGGCAGAGGCGGATTCAAAAAATTCAGCAAAAATTCCTA
>NNCF01127321.1:245785-272377 GCA_002313205.1 Laupala kohalensis
GGAATTATATAGAACGATTCCCGAATGATAAGGTCCTTTTTGGCAAAGAGTGGTTGACACTCTAGGGCGATGAATATTACTACTATTGCGTGTATAGTGTTCGTGAACGAGACTGTTTAAGTCTAAATTCTAAATCGTATAAGTCTAAATTCAGCCCTCATGAAAGAAAGACACCACTTGCCCTCCTTCGGGAGTGTGGAGATAGCTTTATGGATGAAAATAATTGAAAACTAAAACTACCAATGCCGTTAAGTTCTAATTGTGATCACAAAGGAGCACGGTATCCTTATAGCTGGGGGTGGGTAGAGCGAGACGTATAAATAACATAAAAAGACCGATATTAGGGTCGAGTCCATGGTATTTGTGTGCTCTGAGAAGAATAATTGTATTTCCACTAACATTATGTACCCTTCAGACCACATGAAGTGCATGCCACCCCTAGAGGTGGGGGTTAAGAAGAATGTGACACGAAGAAGTATCGAAAATGTCCACTTCGATGAGTTTTACGAAAGGATTTTACGAAAATTCACCTCTAAGGGAGTGAAATGGAAAATTGGTGTTATTTAAAACCCTTTTCTCAGTTACATCAGTGGAAACAGATTGAGAATACACGCCAATTCTATCAAACCACCAACTTTAATGTGTGACATTCTCACTCGATATAAGTGGGAATGTGAGAAAAAATAAAGTTGCAGACATACTACAAAATTCATGTGAGCAAAGCCGGAGAGACTCAGCTAGTATTCGTACATGGCGTGGAACATTTCCAGTTTGTATGTGCGAAAACACAGGCTCCCAGGATATATTTTCAATATCCATACTATCCTAACACTCCTCACGAAGAAATACTTTTTGTCAATAAATTCAATTCAGAGAATCAAATATTTCATTTCTCGGCATTCATCCTCATCTGTGAACGATAACACCACTGAATTACCAGGGTGAGGGCATCAAGTAGACGGAATTACAAATTCAAATAAATGTATTACTGTGGCATTATAGTTCAAAATCTTTTTGGCTTACAGAAACTTAAAATATTTAACGACATCATTTACACGATTACGTTAATTCAGATGAATAACACGCCTTATATAACTCCCATAACAATTAAACAGCAATTTAGACGATGAGTATGAACTCTAAAAGTCGTCTATATTAAAGACCTCGTCACTAGGAGAAAGTACTTAAACACTGAATAATAGTCAACTATCTTAGGCAGAAAGGGTCATTGAAAACACACCACTATTATTAAAGTTGATAATCACCTCCTGAGTTGCGGTTTAGTCACAAACAGAGACGATTATAGTGTCTGTGATTCAATATGCCATACGACACAACTAGAACCTTGTTGAATGGTGTAAATTATCAGTGTAATTTTGGCTATTGAAGTAGCAAAATAAAATAAAATACCGACTGAAAATGATAAATTTTATCATTTTAAATCAAATGAAACATTTTTGTAGATTTTATCATATCTTATTTTATATGTGTAGAATATCACAAAATATTAGTAACCAACACAAACAAAACTACATAAACCATGGAGCAGATATTCTTACAAAAGTAACATAACCAGTCTGGGAAAAAAGATCTATTTCAACCAGGGGTCGTTGAATGTTTGTTCAGTTTGTAATAAATACTTTTTTCTTTTTTGAATCAGATGCCTTTCAGTTGCACCTCTGTTGTCACAAAACGACAGACAAAATGTGGGAGAAATGATACAAATGTAGAATATTGATATAACACTTATTGAAAGTTATTTCACAAAGTAAAACCGATTAGTAATATTCAGTACTCATTAATGTTTAAAAAAATATTCTGTTCGAACTATTTGAATGAGGTTGGTAATTCTCCCCTCTTTAAAACTCGTATATTGAAAGCTTTAACATTTGAACGTTATTTTCGACACATTCATTAAAAAACTACTGCTCAGTTCTCCGAATGGTTCTCCTTTAATTGTTGCATCCCTATCTCTCTCTCGTAAGACGTGTTTACAGAGTGAATGTGTTTGTCATTCAAATTCTGGGATTTAATTGGTTTCTGTGCTTAATTTAATAAATAAATTAAATATCTTCGTACCATCAACAAGAACTAAATACATTGCAAAGAAAAAAAAAGTGTAAAATGTAATCTAAAGACAAATAGTGATTACAAAAAACAGCCTTGAAATTACTGCAGAAGAGAACAAAGGTTTAAAGTAAAACATGAAAATAAATTTTAAAATTAAAGAAAAGATCAATCGATGTCATGAAGCCTAAGTAGCGTAAACGGAAACTTTTGGAAGGAGTAAGACTACTTCTAAGGATTCCAGGTTTTAAGTTTCTCTTGAACTATTTTTTTTGTTTTTGAGTTATTTTGATCTATAGCAATGTGAACGTAAAAAGTTTTATGGACAACTTCGTTTCCAAGTGTTGAATTGTGACTGTACTCGGGGTATCTTGCTGGTTTCGATTTTTTGACACATCAATGTGTGCGCTTCAATGGAGGTTCTGAACCAAATATGTAATAAATTAGTTTAGTTTTAACCTTCTCTCTGATTTTTCTATTGCGAAAGGAAACATATTTTAAACTAATTGAATACCCACAGCTTAGCTCGCCTGAATTTTGTTATTTATTGTACAATTATGCTTTCTAAATCACCCATGATATATGGTGTTTATCAGTGTTGGTGTTACGATAGAATTGGTGTGTAATGTTCTTTTGCACCTTTAATCCCTTGTTTTCATAGTTATAATAGAGAATGGGATCTTATGACCTTGCTGTTGACGAGCCTTTAAAGCCCCACAAAAAAAAGTTATAATAGAGGAGGAACAACATGTTTTTGAAACCACGAAATGATTCGAAACGAAATTATAACTGATGATATAGCCAGGTAAGATCACTAAGAAATCCCTAAGTAATAAAGTAGCCTTTTTTCTTGCCTTTAAACTTCAAATATTAAATTTAAAAATTGTAAAATGAATTTTGGAAAAATCGCTAGGGGGTGCACTGGGAAGGAAATAAATAAGTGTCTATCAAATTACGAGTACGCTTGATTAACTCGGATTATCCGGTATTACCCTATTAAGGTATTATGTGCGCGTCGATAGAAGTCAAGTTGCCAACTATTTACGAAACTTGAACTATTCACCAAAGTAGTTCTTAATCATTAATAATTCCTTCTCCTGATTTTTTATATTGGATGAGAACAAGTATTTTGTGATTTTAAAATTTGATAATTAATTTAGACTGTCATTTGACTCCTTCTTTGACAACGGTGGCATTGTCTTCAGTCACGTGATGCGGTTGCCATTTCCGTTAGAACAGTATTTTCCACAGTTATTCTCGAATTATTCTTGAAAATAGCCTGTAAGGTATGAAAATCTTAACATCTTTGCATTCATATTTCCATTTGCTATGTTTTAGTAGTTTTTTTTCATGTCCCCATCCCCCCCTTACGCGAATCAAAAAACGTATGATCCAGGAATTTTGAACAGATTTTGTACAATTTTGTAGAAGCAAACTTGAATTTCGTACAAGTCACCATCATTAGTAATTATCTATCGAAAAGGGGGGACTGGGGAAATATTTCGCCAGCCCCCCCCCCCCCCCAACACGAATTCAAAAATTGAACTTTGCTATCGTATTCTTTAAAGTTTGTACAATAAATGAAAATGTTGTTAACTTATTGTTTATAACAAATAATAACGAAAAAGTCGCCAGCCCCCTCTCCCCCAACACGGATTCGAAAATTAAACAGTGCTAGCTAACTGAGTCTTTGAATTTCGTACAATTCTGTACAGCATTCGAAAATGTTGTTAACTTATTGTTAATAAAAATATTGAGGAAAATATCACCCACTCACAGTTTCAAAAATTGAACGGTTTTTATATATAGTAATATTAGCTGTAGTAAACGCTGAAGCGCGATAGCTGCAACTGCATAATAATTAAATAAAAAAATTTATGATTGGAAATCCACACACCAATCATAAAAAGTAAAGTTTCCTGGAAAATTAAGAAGAAATATACACTATTCATCACGAAAAATCATTTCTACAGACGACAAAATCTAATTGAAAAATAATAAATACATGTAGTATGGGTCAGAGACGAATAGTGTAATATTTGTCATTTAAACTGAAATACTTCTGAAAGTGAGTTTTACGATTGGTGTGTGGATTTCGACTGACGAAACTAAAGAAACGTGTTTTCTTTCGATCACCAATGTCCTTGAAAACGAAGAATTGTAAGCTAACTGGTGTGTTGCACGTGTTCATTGTTTGTCGTAGACTTTATGCATGAAAACATAAAAAGGTCAGGAAACTTTACTTTTTTTAAATAAAATTAAAATTTTGTTTTGTAGTGTAAGAGAGAATTCTGCTAGTTAAATCTTAATTTCAACTAGACATCTACAAATCTCGTATTTTAACACGGTATTTGGGTATATTCACAGACTATGTTTATTCATTAACCACGACATGAAAAACTAAATTAAGTTATAAGAATTCTGTAGTAATTCAGAATCTGCAATACAAAATTATACAATGTATATTATTCAAGAAACTATCACCATAATTTTTGCATCTTAAAATCTTTGGATTGACATTTATTTTCCAATGTCTTCAACGATGCTGAACGTGAGGTAGAATGAAAAATATTTGTGGGTCTTTTCTGCTTCCTTGTGACCTGTACTAAATCTAAGTTTTTTGCATTTCTTTTGATCTTTTTTCTAATACGGGTTGTATACATTCATCGCCACTGGATAGAGTATGGTTAAAACTATCATTTAAAACATTTTTGGGGGTACTTGAGACTAGTCGCTCTGGCGCACATAATACCTTAAGTCTTCATATTTATTGAAAATTTATAAAAGCACATTTCACCAATTCATCTCTTTGAAATCGGAATTTAAAAAGATGCTTTCTTAGTTTGTTTTCAGATTATATAAGCAATTTATTTCGTCGAAATTTAGAGTTCCTATCTTAAATATTCTCTCTGCTTGATGAATGGGACAACCATTCAGGACAATAAACCAAATATATTTCTCTTCTCATTTTCAACTGGAATATTGAAAATTCCAAAAAATTGTTTTTAGGTATTTGGTTTAACAATTTTTGATTTTTAACAGTCATTTATTTATTCAGTGACTTTGACAGTCTGTACGTCGTTCAGAACAATAACACTTTTATATAGAGATTATGTATGGACTACGTGAATTGTATCTGAATGAAGAGTTGCTACATCATTTTGGTCTTGTCATCGTTATCGATTTTGCGGTTTTCAATCGCTCTTGACTGACACGTTTGCAGATAATCTCTGAAACTCATTGTGATAACCAATGAAAATAAGACGTGCGCGATCTATTGGCTGCCTTTACCTATTACTGCATCCTTTGAAGAAGAATGGCCAGGTTATACTTTCAAATGCACAGCAAAATAGGTAACACAAAAATGGATTCTTCATTTAGTTTGTGAGGAAGGAGTGCTTGACCGTTTTCATAGAATGCGTATCAGTACAAGAAACAATTTGCAGTGAACAAACACGATTCTCTCTCTCCTTTAATATACCTTCATTTAATTACCCCAAGAGCAAACAGCTTGCTAGAATCCATATTTTTCTCCTTAGCACAATTCAAACGTTCCTCTGTCCCCCGCTACCACCCCATTCAACCGCCAGCTTTCCTACCATTACAATATTTAAAGCGGTGCTAAATTTGGTCAACAGCCAAATTTAACAAAGGTCAGCTCACTTATAGCTTGAACACCTGAAGGTGAAGTTTCGCTTAAATCTGATACATTTATACTCTCTTTCTAAATTATTCAAAATCGTTTTGATAAATTTCTCTGTGGTTTTTGTTATATTACCAAATACATTTGGTTTGATCTTATAATAATACTAATACTAATAATAATACAACTTTATGTATGTACTGATTGACTGAAAGATTGACATAAATTAAGAAACGTTTCCCGGAATTTTAATAAATTCATTGATAGGTTATTTGACTTATCTCGAGAAGTAATTTTTGGGTGTCCAAAGGTAACGAAAAGTAAAGTAATTTCTTTGTAAATCGCTATTTCTTTGTAATTTCTTTAGCTATTTATTTGTAAAGATTCTTTGTAAATGATTATTGAGTCCATCGAAAAATTATTTTATCAGTATACACTAACTGTAGTGAAATATTTCCAACAGTCTTGGAAATTACAATTTTCCAAGTATAAGGTGGCAAGTATATGTTAGGAACTGTCTCAAACTCACGTCCTGACTATACTGATAACAGATAGAGGTCGCAAGTATACGTGATAACAACATCTATGAAAATATTCTGGGATGCGAATTATTGTAATAATGTTTGATTCATTTTAATCTAACAATACAATTACGGTCAAAACGTATGAAGTTATTTCGAAAATAAATTTAGAAAATACTTGCATCGCGAAAAGTCTTGTGAATCAAAATTCCGAGTTCAACATGGATGTTTCTGACTTATTTCCCGGACACTTCCAACTTTTACAATATACTTACTATGCTGTATGCCGCATAAAACATAATCAAACTGAATTGGTGTAATTACCTTTTCATGGAGTCTTTATATCATTGCAGTAAACAGAAACATCGCCAATTTATGAATGTTAGATTTGCTTCATGGTAAATAATCAGTTGTTCTTACTTGAAACAATATTTACTATTTTATAGGGGGGGGGGAATTCTATAAAATACAGTAAGGTTCTTTTTTTACTCCCCGTGGACTTTAATTGCAGCATTGTACGATTATATACATATTTTTAATGGATTACCAGGAACAGTTGATATAGGAAATTATCAATATGTACAACAATTTTCCAATTTCGTAATGGAATTTAATATACGGTATTAACGTGATGAGTTTATTGGAAACTTCGTAAACCCCATTGTAATGCACTGTGACAAATACCGAGTAATATATTAATACTACCAGGTAATACTTTTGCACTCTTAGTCAGTTATACCCCGCAATTCTTGAACTATTTTGTTTGTACAATTACAGGGCATTTTTCAAATTTCAGTCAGTTTATCAATTGATTAAGATAATTCATTTATGTGTATATTAAACCACAATTAAAGGGATGTACTAACTGTACACCATTGCAACAACCTCTTCAATAAATACCTCACCCTAAAACAAAATTCCTCATGAATCCAATCATCGATGTGGTTGTTCTATTTGGTTTAACTGTTACATTTTAAGTTTCAACCTACATATTCGGACTTCACTTCTACTGGTGCAGACTTGAAGTGCAGACGCTACCCTACTTACGATGATTCGGACGTACGAACAGATGCCATTTAGTTAATATTATTTTTTGCAATATTTTCACGAATGTTTCTGATGCGTTCTTTCTTCCAACCCATTCGGAGCAGGGTAATGTTGCAATTGCACTTCTGGTCGAGAAATTCTTGGGTGAATTAAGAGGATTTCAGGAAGAGTCGGTGTCGATTTGCACCGATGGTCAGTACGTGGCCACTGAGAAGGGAACTTTCAACAAGCGCATGTCGAAAGTGGTCCTGATTTTTTAAATACTGAAACATATTGACAATTAGTATGACCTGTCAAAATATTAGTGACGATGCCTATCAAAATATTAGCGACCTGACAAAATATTAACGACGCACACAAGAAGACATTGAATAAAAGTCGAGAAGCTTGCCAACATTTGGCGTCTTCCGCTCACACTTTGGAGAAGTATGAGAAACGTCAACCCTTTCCCCTACAAGCCAAAACTGTTGATGTAGTAAAAGGTCACCGACTGCTGCCACACGTTTTGCATTGAGTGACGCAACATCATCTCAATATATTTCTCCGATACTGAATCTCGTTGCTATAGCAAAATACGAATATCTATCTCTTTATAATTAAGATCTTTCACACATTGGTAAGATCTTAATATAAAAAGAAGATAGAAATATAACAAAAAGTTTATAGAACACATTGGACAGTTAAAGAATTAGTTAGTAACATGAAATCAGAATATACTCCTATCTTAGCACAATAAACCTTTTTTAGTACTATGAGCTTTAGGTATTAATAAGCAAAAATTTGTGATTAAAAATACTTTCAAGAAAAATATAAAAACCATAAAATTTGGATTTAATTTTTAGAGTAAATAAGGACAGATACACTTACTAATTGAAGTGAATTGTAACAGAAACGAAAGCAAAGATGTGGTGACGAGACAGACAAAATTAATAGTTTAGTGAATTAATGATAGTCTGTAAATTTCTTTTAAATGTTAAGGTTTATTTTCCACTTGTTTCCTTCGCGCAACTAGTATGTAATGTAGTGATTTTTTGTAATTTCTCATTATTTGGGGGTTCCATTTCAAACATACCAGAATATCTGCGATATCTTGCAATAAGGTCAAGAGGTAACCAGGAACTCCGCAGAGGTGAACCAGCCCCGACATTTTATTGGCCATCGGCGCATCTCTACAATACCCTTCGAGTTTGCAGTTGGTGCATCTCGACCTCATTACTAAGCGTAGTTCCCCGAATCGTCGGTGCAAATCGACTACACCGTCGGAGCAGTGCCTCCCAATGTCTATGTGTCAATGACCTCTACCTCACATACTCTAAAAACCAGGATCAAAATTATCATTTGCTTAATAATGTTTCCAATATTAAAACACTGTGCTGGGTAGGTTGAAAAAGAAAAGTGACGTTAGCCAATCGGATCGCTTGACGAAGGCCCCAGCCGTGTTCTGGGGCGTTTGCCAAAAGGTTCGTCACGCTCGTCACATCATGCACTCGTTTTTACTCTAGTGTACTCCTAACATGTTTTTTTGTAATGAATTAGATTGTCCCTCATGGACAATGACGAGTGGAAAGCAAGTATAAGTGTAAAATAGCAAAATAAGAAATAGAGAGCAATTCCCGTTAGGAATTTTTTTGGGGGAGCGGAACTCGTTCGTAAGTATGATGGCGTCGATATGTAGTTTTTAGCGTTAAGTGTGAAATAAATAATTATAATAATTCAATTTGTTACGAAATTGTAAATTGTACATATTTAGAATAAATACTAATTTAGTGAAATTTAATGAAATGAGGGTTTTCCAGTAACCTATGGCGTTTTCCATTTGCTGCTCTGAGTGTGCACTGGTGCTCCCCGAGTGCGAAAATTATGCTCCATTTTAGTCAAAAGTTGCACCAGAGCGGGGATATGATTGTTCCATTTCTCTATCGATGCGCACTCTTGGCGCACTAGGAGCAACCCCATTTGCTCTGAGCCTTTTATCAGTGGAGGGACTGCACTGGGCGTTTTTGAAGTTAGGTGAGTCAACGCATCCATGATGGATGCTACGAATTTTTCCAAATATAAATATTTACATGCACCACAACGCACATAATCAAGCACAAAACAACACTGAGCTAGGCAACATGTGGCCATACTAGAATCGTGCAAAGAAGATGTTCCGTTTAAATGCTACACTCCTCCGGTGGATTGGGAAACTCTCGCGGAGCAATGACGTTTTTGTCCGGTTCTAGTTCACATCCAGCGCAGTAAATGGTAAACGCCATTAAAATTAACAGGTAATCACAATTAAAATGATACTTTAATCGCCTTGTTACATTTTCGAATAAATTAATTTTGCTTAACACTGTTGTATAGTGTCCTTTGAACGCTGTCCGAAGTGCAGGTAACGTGCGAAGGCCTGTCGGTGCTGGCAACTGCAGCACCGTTGATGAGCGCCTGTGCCGAAGAAGCCTGCGCTGCCGTTTGCTCCGCCGTGAGCGACCTCAGCGTCTCGTGGGGCCTGTTGCCCGAGCTGGGCGAACGCTCCCTGCGAGGCTTGCGTCTCGATGCGCTCGCTATACGCTCCTGCGGCCTGCATGCGCTGCATCGACGCGCACTGGCGCATCAGCCGAACTTGCATTTCCTGCAGCTGACCGGCAACAACATGCGTACGTTACATCGCGATATCTTCACAGGAGCTCCTCGCCTCGCGCATGTGCTGCTCGACTACAATCTGCTCTCGGATACTGTTGCCTTGCGGAACCTCTCTGCGGTGCAGGTATGTTAGTTTACTCTCCGTTCAAGGGACATTCTGTACAGACGTTTCTAAGGCGTTTGGATCTCCAATTCCACGTCCTTCTTTTGATCGTTCTATACAAGGGATGTCAACGGGAACACGTATGGGCTACAGAGCACTGCGCTGCCTGTCAGGGCAAAATGCAGTAAGGGTTGACCAGTGGGTTATCATAGAGGGACGAAAGTGGTCATACGGGAAATTTCAGAGCATGTGATGAAAGATGTAGAGCACTGTGTTTACTATTTGGGGAACATTTGGTAATTGAGAAGAGTAGTGTTAAACGGCATTATCAAGTGTAAGAGGGCCGTAGCCACCCACCATTGGACAAGATGTCTTAGCAGATACAGTTGAAGTTGATAAATGGCATACTTTGTAAAAGTGTTACCAGGTTAATAATTGTTGTTAATAATACAAGTTTAATAAAATTATTAATACAATATTAATAACAATAATAAATTATTGTTATTAATAATACCGGATTGTTAATTATTTATTTTTCGCATTGTATTTAAAGGTAATAGTTATAAAATTTGTGATGCGAAACCATAATTTTAAAACAAAAATGAACCGCGGTTAGACCCCCCTTGATCACGGTCTAGATCCGCCACTGCTTAGTATTGAACAGTTCCAACATGGATCCTAGTGCAACCGAGAGAAGGGAATGCGAATTCGACGTGTTCCTCTGCTAGGTCAAAAGTCATGACCCATAGGTGAGAGCGGGGCGGAGTGCAAACATGCATCCACCTCACCGGGCACCGTTGATACCCCTCCAAAACGCTTGTATATATGCCAACAGGTGCAAGACCAGCGCTTTTACGCGTCTAAGCTAGACAATCAAAAGGACAGTATAGCATCACCCGTAAATTAACGTAAGACCCAGTGGACGGACGTTTTCGATGCGTTCGAAGCATCCCCATAGAATGGCCCTAAGGAAAGCAATAAAAATGGAGGTTCCTTTTTAAGACTGCAAAGTTATCCCCTCCTCAAAAGCGGGCCAGGTTGACCAGTTTTAGCGCGAGAGAATGACCCCGTTTTTAAATATTTACTTTTTACATGATTTTTTTTCTCTTTGATGCAGTTTTTTTGAGATATTTTGATTTGTTTACGGAAATGGACCACCCTATTTATATTATAGTGACCGACCTTTTAGACAGACTCATATACTCACATCTATTCTTTGATTATAAAAGGAAGAAAACAGAAAAAATTACTTGCTAAAAAATGTAATACGATAATTATTGCAATATGACGAACTAGCAATAGTTCTCATGAATGAATATCTTGTGCAATCATATTGAATAACAGTTGAAAAACTTACAATGCACTATACCAGTAATTTTATCATTGCAATTACAACACAAGCAATTTTATCATCGCTCTATGAAAACACAATTACTGAAATACCAATTATCATCAAAATTACTATTAGTACACTGGAGTTAGAAAAAATTCGTAAAGTTTTGAAACATGGTAAGTTGGTGTAAAATGTAGTATTGTTTACAATTATTAATTCTCCCCAAATTTTTCGAAGTCACACTCCCCTAAAAGCCATCCCGAAGGTTCTGTCTCCACATAGCAATGGCCAACGGTTGGTACATCAGATCAGCGACTCAGAAACCAACGCAGCACGTACCGTCCCCACATTCAGCGTTGCGTATTTTCCCCGCCCGTTGGTCATTTCTACCGCCGTCCTGCTGGATGGCTCAACGCGGCACGTCGTGAAGGAATGAGGGTTTAACACGCAGAATCTTATAGTACAATCTCCACATTGCGAACACGCCAGTATGTGCCGCGCGACCTTAAGTCGCTGCCTAGACATTTTAACCAATCAGGACGAAAGAACAGGACTGAAATGAGAAGACCGCCTGTTCAAATGCTTTTTGAATCAACTGGGACGTTATTGAGTGATTGATTTTATTTTTATCAAGTAAGGAATTTCGTAATTTTGTCAAATTAGATGGATACAATTTTCTGGGCTAGATGTATTTACCTTTTTGCTCCATTACATTTTATAGTGAATTCATTGATAATGAATGAGAAATGCTCTGTGTCTCTTAACATTATTTAAAAATTTTAATTATTTTTCTTATAAAACCAAATTTATTGGTAAATAAGTCTCAAGTCGAAAAATCTTTAACTTCCACGAAATAAATAATTCAGATCCGAAAATAATTGATGGACAAAATACATCATTAAGACAAGATTATAAAGTATTTCAATAATCAAAATCTCTATTCTCACGGGTTAATTGCAATTTTTAATCGTTATGATGACAATACCTCTGCGAGACGTTGTTGCTATTGTTCATTAAAATATATTTTAAATGAAGATAAGTTTCATATAAAACTTTAGATTTACTTCGTCCTACATTAATTTCATTTACAGGAAAACTTTTTTATGTCAAAAAGGCCAGAACATTTACGTTGTCTGTATGAAATAATATATTATGGAATGAAAATTAATTACGATGAAATTATTTTGATGAACAACGTTACTCTCCGACATTTTCTTTAATTGTGATAAATTTTCACTTTACTCTTTCATTAAGGGAACTAAATTGCCGGTTGAATGAAGCGCACTCCTTAGAGTGCGTGGTGACAGCAGCATTGCACGTGACTGCTAACTGATAGCTGTACGCTGTAGCAACCGATGTGTGTGGACGGATGAAGGCTGCCTTGCTGATCCGATGTACCGATTGTCGGCAACGCTAAATGGAGACGGGGCCTAAGGTACACGCAGGGATTAATAGAAGAAATACGTACGCGTTACCCGGTGGCCTTCTATTTGCACCGACACTCTAGTTTTTTTTACCAAAATACGAAATGAGACAGCTGTTTCGTTGTGTATATAGCTACATTCGGATGCATAAGTCCTTAAAGGTTCTAATATGCAAAACCATCTTTTGTAAATAAAAAAATGACGAATATAATAATAATAAATTTGTTTCTGAAAGACAACAATGAAGTATTTTATTTTTAGTATAGGATTCATTAGCAATTTTTCCTTCTACATTTCAGAAAGTTGTAAAAAATAATTCATGTCCACTCTCACTTAAAAGTTCTTTGAAAAAAGCATTCAGAAGATTATGGGTTACCTAATATACCATTCAGTTAGACAGAAAGCTTATGTCAAGAATTATAAGCAAAAACCAATAAAATTGGCAGTACTTGAAAAGCAAGTAAGTGTTACAGCACAGTGCTTTAAATAACCAACATATTTTTTATGTTTTTTACAAATTGGAGTTAGAGGAAGATATGCATTTCAAGTAAAATCCTAAACCTCAATTTTCATATACCCTTCCATAAGTGCTGCTACCACCATCGTCGCCTCTAATCTCACTAATGGAGCGACATTAGATTTTTAAAACAATTTTTACTAAATAAAAATACCTCTTACTCTTGAACAAATTAATTCACTAGTAAAAGGTATACTATGAGAAAACGATTTAATTAAACTAACTTCATCCTCTCACTCTGCACTTATAACAAGACAATGTAGTGCATCTGAAATTTCTTTCTAGAGAATGGATTGAGAGCTATAATAAAAGTCCTCAAACTGTAGCATATTTTTTACTCAAAATGCATAAAAACCTTCTCCTTCATTAATAAAATGCAATTGGCAAAACCGCAAAAGTAATTTAAAAAATGTTCCTCAAACAACAAGATGTTAATTTAGAATTGCACCTGGGACTCAAGAAATATATTTCACATACTCACAAAACATTAGAAATATTCACAAATTAAGATGTTTGACAGTTAATAATACATACTAGAGTACAAAGGACCTGTTCACCTTGGATTTCCAAACGAAACGAGAATTCAAAAATAGCTAAAACTTACGAAACAAAAACACATCCTAAATAAATTGTCATCTTGGAAACTACTCCCTGATTGGAGAGCTTATAACACGAGAACCATTGCACGTATCGCAAAAATGGTTTCCACCTATTTTGTTGGAAATTTAATGAAAAATATTTGGCTATATAGATAACTTTCTCGAAAACCTGACCATTTAGCGACAAAACTACAAAAACCCGAGAACATGCAACTTGGGGTGGCTTTTAGGGGTGCGTGGCTCCGAAAAGCTTGGGGGAGAGTTGATAATCGCAAACAATACTACATTCCACACCTAATTACCAAGTTTCAAAACAACGAATTTTTTCTTGTAAGGGTCTGTTTTCCGTCTAATTTCTGTGTACTATACGTGAAGAAAGAGAAGTCAAACAAAAACAAAATAAACTTTCAAAGATTGCAAACCAACCTTTTCACAAAATACTTGAAAAACACTGAAATATGCTTCTCCTCAAACACAAGCAATCATTCATCTTCATAAAACAAAGAATAAAACTTTTGTAAATCAAGATTTTATTGACTTTCTGGGGAGATAATGGTTATAAGATCTACAGAATGTAGCTCCAGAATTAATCATATAATTGCAATAATATTTTAGTTATTTGAATGCAGTAATGTCATCGTTGTGATGTGGAGGGCAATTTCTTTGGACGCAACGCTCTAGCTCTACTAACGTCTAGTTCCTTGATTTTAGAGCACCGCATTACACGTAAGAATTAAACTTACTTATTAAGTACCTGCTCCGCATTTTATTTATAAATTATAAAACTGCGTAGCACTGATGGGCACCTCAAGCTATATAATTCTGTAAGATCCAATAACATTCTGCGTTTTTCAATAAATCTATTTATCATACAATACGCATTTTCTATCTCTCATCCATATCACAAGAACCAGCTAATCCTTTATACGTATTTAGTTTTAACCATCTGTATCACAAACTGGAATAAACGTTTTTTCACGGATGAATAAAATTTTTAGCTTTACACATTAATGATACACAGTGGTGGATCTAGACCGTAACCGGGGATCATTTTCTTTAAAAATTATGGTTTTACAAAGCAAATTTTATAAATATTACCTATAAATAAAATGCATCAAATAAATAATTATCAATCTTGTATTATTAATAACAATAACAATTATTTATTAATGTTATTATTAATTATAATTAATATTAATTATAAATTTAACTATTAAAGTTATTATTAATTAAAGGTATTATTAAGTTAATATGATAGTATTAATTTTATTAATCTTGTATTATTAATTTCATTAATCTGGTATGATTAACTTTATTAATCTAGTACTATTAATAACAATAATTATTAATCTGTAACACTTTTACGAAGTATGTTATGTATCAACTTCAATTTTATCTATCAAGAGTTCAGGTCCAATGGGGGGGGGGACTTTAGCCCCCTTAGTCCCCTACCATGGATCCGCCACTGATGATACATATCATTTATAATTTTCTGAAGCTTTGTAGAGTAGTATTTAATAGAGTTCCTCGAAACGGCAGAAAATTACTGTTACCGTATGGGTAACTGAAGACGGAAACTGAATAAACTCACATGTGATCCAACTAATGGATTGTTGTTAATATCTAGCCAGTTTCCACGAACTTGGTAGATTTATTCCTCACAGCGCAACACAGCAGCCAGACACCACCTGATCTTCCTTTGCAACACTAGTTTTCCTATTTTAATTCAATGTATTTATTCGCTTCAATCAACCAAATACTTTTGTCCAGGTTTCACATCCATATACTTCACTACGNTTGCAACACTAGTTTTCCTATTTTAATTCAATGTATTTATTCGCTTCAATCAACCAAATACTTTTGTCCAGGTTTCACATCCATATACTTCACTACGTTGTATCGCGAAGCGGCGTTAAAAAGCAGCGTTGAAACGCGGCGTTGACTACCCCGTGTGTATGCTGCTTTCCTTTGAGGCGTCTAAGATCCTCTGCACGCGATGTTTGTTACATGAGTTTCAAACCAGTTACACATGCAACTATTTTGCAACAGCGCTTGTGGTTAGTGATAAATCTGTAGTTATATGGAAATCGTACCCTGTGAGGAAAATTTCTATTTTAGAAGCAGAGAAAATTGTATGAAAATAGTACACAATGAGATGAATAAAAAGGTTTATTTGAAACTTCTTCTGTAATATGTTGGATTGATTTGGAAATTATTGGTATTGGTTGAGGCTGAAACTCTCTACCGAATACATAGGAGTTGTGTGGTTTTTAAGGTACAATGTGTTGGTCACCTATTGTTTTGGTCTTTTCTGAATCAATTACTCTACGGCGAGTAAATGGATCAATTGGTTAAGGTAAAGAGGAGGTCTTTCCAAACACTGTCATTTTGAGTCCGTATCGCGAGTGAGGTATTGGTATTTTCTCCATGAGCTGCTTGCGCAGAAGACAAACGGAAACCACGTTTTACACTAAAAAATCAATATCCTTATCATCGGCATTCTTTCCATGTTTAACCATTTCAGCAGGTTCTTTATTTCTTCATTCCAAAACCTTTAGACCTGATGTAGGCTTTGTCTCGTGAATTCACGAGCCTGAAGGTGGCAGGTGTACAAGGGATGTGGAAAAAAGTAAAGCAGAGTTGCTAAATAATCTTAATGGCAGGTTACGAAGTGAGGTCTCATTTTGGATTACAATCTTTGTGTTATTATTGTTATTATTATTATTATTATTTATTATTATCATTTATTATTATTATTATTATTAATGAAACTATCGTGCAAAGCAATATAAATATCGATAAAAAATATAATTAGACTACTCAATGATTTGACTTACATTAACCTGCTGAACGACCTAAATCCATCGTTAAGCAGTACTTTATCGACCAAGTTGGTGATGTTTTCCGGGGATAAACCTTTAGCGATTGCTTTAATTTTGGATGAAGAAGAGGAAGAACAAGTGGAAAAACGAATGTGGGTCCATCAGGCTTGGAAAAACAGAGCAACGGAAGGGCGATTCCCCACCCTGTACTAGGAATTGATGAACATTCCACGCCAATTTTACTCCAGATGGTATTCTAGAAGTCCGTGTACTTTGGATGGAAATGTCGTAGAGCGGGGGATAGTTGCGCACTAATTCAATACATTTTTGAACATCCATGTTAACAAATGAAACTGAGGAACGAAAAATAAACAAAAAACTTCCACAAAACATCACGAAAACAAAAAATCACTACCGTCAAACCGGTGAGATATCATCGGGAAGAAATGTGCGGATCACTGAACGGAGACGCTAAGGGCACCGTGGGTGCCAGTGCGTTCACACGCCGGGATATTAAGAACAAATTCTGATTCTGAGAAGAATATCTTCAATCTCGCCGGCCGGTGGATGTGCCAGTCTCAGCAATGTCACGTCACGGCCTAGTGCGAAGCGATCTTTAACATACTCGCATTCAGTTTCGTTTACGTCGTAGAAACTTACCATTGTTCAGTGCAATGTGAGTGAATCCACAGCTGTAGCAGACACGAGTAAGGAACGAGGATTAATAAGCAGCCGAAGACGACGTAGAAACAAGAGGCGAAAAAACAGAAGAAAATTGCAGTTTCGAGCGATAGTTTTTCATTAGTCGATTTCTGGAGCGCAACAGAATCAGCATTTAAACTACTGAGTTAAGCGAACCATAAATTTAAGAACTGCTCCGCGTTTTTTTTTTAAGAAAGTGACCGTGCAATGCCGGACATTCATCTTGTGCCATACCAAGAGAGTGTAACCTTCCGTAAAACGCTAATGATTTGAAAATTTTAGGAGCTGCTGAATTAAGATCAGTAAAACATAAATTTATTCATTATCCAACGTCAAGGAAAGTTTATTTCCTCCTTCAGGGTTTAGATTTTCTTTACATCTGCATTCAATCATATTATTCATCTATGATGCACCATTCTTCCACCTCAGTAATACTTGGTTCATTGTGAAGATGTGATAGTAAAGCCACGTTTACACTATGTAGCAATCGGCTGTATAGCAAATGTTATATAACATTTGCTACACCATTTCACGAGTTTGCTACGTAGCAGTTTGCTACATATAGCATTTGTTTTACGTAGCATTTTCTCAAAAGAACTGCTATATGTAGTAAAATGCTACATGTAGCTAAAATTTTTGCTGTATAGCAAAGTTACACGTTTCCCGCTTGGAATCGGATACGATCAAAGGGATTTATTTATTAAATTTCACCGTCGTCCGTGCTGCCGTGCCTTCTGGATCAGAGAACAGAGGAAAATGTATGGACAATCATAGGTCAGCCATATTAGGCGTACACACTGTTGCAGAGTACAAATTTTCAATAACTCATTTGATAAAACTATGCAACTACCCGAACTGAGATCATCACATCAACATTGGAAATTAATTTAATACATTAATGTTTATAATAAATAATTGTTTAAAAGTTTAATTGTTTGCAATATTCTTTATTGTTTATATTTTAATAGACTGTAACAAAATAAATAATTTAATCGAATTTACATCAATTATGACAATTTGAATTGTTCTAATTTTACCAATTTGAATTGTTTTAATTTGAACCATTATAACTGTTTTAACATTACAATTGTTTATAACGATAATAGTTTATAACAATTTTTAAAGTTTAAAATATTTTATAAAAATATGATTATAACAATTATAATCCTTTATAATGATTTAATTGTTTTTTATATTAATAGTTTACTTTAATAATCATATTTGTTCATAAATTTGCATAAATTAATTTAACTGTTATTAATATTTAAATTTGTAATAAACATTTAAAATATCTATAAACAATTAAAATAGGTATTGAAAATTTGATTAGTATACCATTTTAAATTGTATTAGCAACTTTCATTATTTACAACCAATTAATTGTTTGAAAAAAAAAATTTCTTATTTAATATGTTTATTGCTCATTTAATTTGTCATGTTAACAATATCAAAAAGTAGAGCTCAAAATAATTGAATCCAATTTCCTCGAAAACGTCACAACGCATGTTCCGTACAGTTTTCGAGTATATCTTTATATTTCACGTCTGGCGAATTATACACGCAACTATCAATGCAAAAATTTATAAAATAGCGGTGTGAGTCTCCGAAGGGGAGTTTTGTTGCATCAAAAGGTTAAAGCAAATACCTGAGAAAATGTACCCGGAATGAAAACTCTTCTGTCGTCATCCTTCTCGTAAAGCTTCGTACATGAAAATGAACATTTTAACCGTACATACAGTGTATATAAGTTTCAAGTTTAAGAAACTTCATTATTGTTGTGATGATATAATTACCGATAGTTCTGTTCTGAAGGTCAAACACTAGATTTGGCAACAGCGGACAGTCCAAAATTAATACGGTTCATTTTGAAAACGTCCAAAATTTGTTCTGAAAAATCATACCCTCCAATCCTAGCTTGGACGTATTTTTCGGTCAACTGCTGAATTCTGATTTTGGACATAACGCGTGTGTTTTTGTTCCCTCCATAACTCAAAAAGTAAGAAAAAGATCGAAACCAAACTTAAGAATTGGATTTTATTACATTACGAATAGAAGACTTTCTGGGCAGCTCATTCCGACTTCACTAGCACCGTGCCAAAACGTACAATATTTAGATAATGAATTGATTTTTTTTGTGCGTGTATTAAAATTTACATTGCCAAACACTTTTATCGTGCATTTTATAATTTTTAGATGTATCAATAGGATCGGTTATTAAAAAAAGTTAATGAAATGTCTACGATACAATGTTAAATATTTATTTTTTATAATAATGTAACAATGTTTGGGAAAATATTTTGACCTATTATTGAGGGGTATAATACTTAAGTGGGTTACACTCCAGATTTTTAATTTTTTTTAGATAGATTGCAAGTGGGAATATTGTAGCTAATGAAATGATGTATTTCATTACTACAAAACATTTCATGAACGCAATCTAACTTTTAGGTAAATGAGGCTTAAATAAAAGACAAAGCAAACATTGTCAGCGAAGCGGGGTTCCGTCCCAGCCTCTCTTCGATGCAGACGTGCTAGCTTATAAATCATAATTCTAATTTTACTTAATTCGATTTAAAAATTTGTTATTTGTATAAATAATCTGATGAAAGACACGGTACTTCACATGGCTTTACAAAAGCGCGGAACATCGATTTATTCAATTCGGTTTTCCATGTCGACAATGAGGAAGCAGAAAACGGTTGTAATTAGAAAATGCCCTATTGCTTCTGAAATTAAAAAAAGAAAGTTAACCATCTAAGTTTATTGGTTTTAAGTAATTTGAAAAAAATTCTGTAAGGAAGTGTAAGCAACGCCAGTTAAAAAAAGCAATTATTTTCCGGAGTGTAGTGAAAACATGTACCGAAGCAAAATATTTGGGTACATTATTACCAAAAAAATCAGGTTGTTGCCAGAAATAATCTTTCAACGACATAATGAGAACTACCCTGGATTGTCTAAAATATCTAACATGTAGCAAAGTGCTACATAAAATTTGTTACATGTAGCAAAGTGCTATATAAAATTTGCTTTACGTAACAAATGTTAGATGTAGCAAAATGTAATATAACATTTTGTTACATGTAGTAAATGTTATATAACACTTTGCTTCATAGTGTAAACGCGCCTGAAGGTTCACCAAGGTTTCTGAGAGTCAAAGGTTGGTTTATTACGCGTATGAAAATTCAATGCCGATGTGAAGAAAATCCAAACTCTGGAGAAGAAAATATATTTTCAGTAACGTCGGCAACAAATAAATTTATATTTTTTACTGACCTGCCTCAACATCTCTGAAAGTTATTTAATTCTGAGGTCAATATCTACTCATCATGATAATTAATTCATTTACATTTCCACTAGCTTTAACAGTTCGGCAATACATAATATTTAACGAGTGAATTATAATCATCAAAAGAAGGAAGACATCAGATGTCGTTGTATTGAGTCCAGGACAGCAGATTTTGAAGTTCCGCAACTATGTACGATAACGTTTCTTTTGCAGGATTCATCATTTAATAACAAGATAATGAACTAAGTTCCCCTGTCTCGGCTTCTCTTTGCTCTTATACCTCAATACAGGTAGTGATTACCAACTTGGAAATTGCACTGAATTAAGGCCACCTCAATTTTCAGTGATAAACGCAAATCCTTGTTTTGGCTTGACATTTCGAAAAGTAATCCTTCTGGCCTTGATTGACCCCATTTCTCAGGAGCTTATGATGCTCATGTTCTGGACGCGTAACATGCGTATCATGTAAGTGTAATGAAGTTAAATATTCATGTATACGTTGTATATAGGGTAGTGTGGGGCAAAAGTTTGTACAGTGCAAAGATCCGATTCGTCATTGTAAGTTTGTTTGGTTGTTAATCTCCATTTTTGCGGTATGGTTTTCAGGCGTAATGAAATCTCCGGCGAAAATGTGTAAAAAAACACGAGTTAATTAATTTGACACAACCGTGTCACAACAGGCTTTACAAACTGGCTAGAGGACTCATGAATCCCAAAGCAACTCTCATCAACAAGTAACCGAAAAACGAATATCCCTTAAAATATCAATGGCAGATATTTATATCTTCACACGGGAGAAAGCACAAGCATTAACTTCCATTTAAAAATAGAGGTTTAAAATATTCATGTGAAACAAAAATTGAGAACAGTAAATATACGTAACAAAAGTTTCCTCCTTATTGGCTATAACTTTTTTCAGAGGAAACTACGTTTCGGTACACTGAACCTTTACTTTTCGGCTAGTATCCGGAATGACACATATTTCAATAAAGAATGCAGCTAAATAGAAATAATAGGTTTTGGCAATAAATTGACCATTTGATTCTAATCCTCACGCATCAATTATGTTGACAAGGGAAACTCACTAGCACAACGTCACAATGACAATGAGAAGAATGAATTTCGGTTGAATCCAGCGATGAGCGAATCCACGATTTCGCCAATCTGGTTTCGAACATTCCTGCGTGGAGAGGGGCGGTGTCATGCCGATGTTGCTTGCAATAGGTTATCGTGGACTTCCGCACTCCACAGGGAATACTGATGCATTGAAACCGCGTTTAGATCTTCATTCTGATTTTTCCATCAAAATCAGTTGATCGTCGGTTGTTAAAATACGCAGAAAAACGAGAGGTTATTTCTCATCTAAAGAACATTTCATTGCTTAGTCAAATGTTACCGCCGTTCATTTTCAACTCTATTTGTACGCATGTTAAAGCTTCGTTAGACTCATCTCTAACTGTATTTTGAAATACTCCATACATAAATTAATAATTATTTATCACTAATCACAAGCTGAAAGAAAAATGGACTGTCCCTAACAAACTCAGAACGTGAATTTGGTGTTAAATATTGTAATTAGGAACTTTTAAAATACCTTTGACTTGTCAAGTGATTAGATGATACACCATTTTTCATTATTTAGTTTTCAGCCTGAAGATTGGTTGTAGCCATCTCGAAGAGGGTATACGCAGACGCACCTGCTGTTTAAAAAATTCAGACCTTTAAAATATTCGGAAAGTAATTTATTTTCGGTAATGAGTTATCTCATAAGGGACAATGTATTTCATACGTGTATTAAATTGTACATGTCTTTTTTTAATGTGTTAAGGCCGACAATTTGTTTTTTTAACTAGTATTGTTATAAGCATGTATTACTGTGCCCATATCCAAAATTTAATACGTTTAAAATATTTGATTCTTTGTCGGCAGAACGACCTTAAACACTGCCTTATGTGAATAGACATCACGGACCGTCACTGAGCGATCACGGCCGTTGATATCACAGGCCACACGGTCTTGTGTGAAGCGACCTTAAGTGAACGACTATGCTGCTAGCGCAAGTCCATCCACTGAAATGTACGACACTGTAGAGAGATAAAAGATTCATTTAACTGAGTCATTGAACTCAACATAACAGAAACGTGGCCGCATACCGTATAATTAAGCAACACAATGCGCAACAGAAAACAGAATTATATGAAAAATTACGTAGTTAAAGTATGGACTTGGATTGAGGCAACATGGTTTGAAACAAAGCTAAAAATTCATTTAGTGATCAATCAAAACTAAACAGCTAGATGATTGTAATTACGTACACGTATTTAGCGAATAACCAAGTATGATCTGATGAGAGTGTATTTATAATAAATGTGATCCAGAAATGACCAAATTGTTCTTTTTAATGTGAGGCTGAATGTTTACTTTCATTTTGGTGTAAAACGAAATATTTTACAATTGTCTAGTCTAGTATTAGTTGGAATACAATACAAGCATACTACATCTATTTCAATTTGTTCGAAGATCAAAACCAATAATTAAAATAGTTGAAATATATCTAAACTGAAGCCATTGCTGAATGTAGTTTCATTGCGAATCGAAACATAAATGTTTTGGTTTATTTTGCTTTCGATCCAGGAGCTTACCGAGCGGGAGTATATGGGGGATCAATCGACCCCCTTCCCCGAAATTAAAAGAATTTTATTCTTTTTGTATTTCTCCTAATATTTGTACGCATAAGTGCATTTGTCCTGTGTATACAGACTCAAGTATAGGTATATATAGCCTGCTTATATAATGTAGAATATATAAACACATAATATATCCACACACGTACATAATACGTGAGTGATATCTCCCCCCCCCCCTCCCGAAAGAAAATTCTGGGTTAGCCCCTGTTTCCATTCAAAAGGAAACTAACGTAAAGATGAAGTATCATTCCGAAAAATTCAAGGTATATTTCGTTCCAATCTTTGTAACAAACTGAAATAAGGATTATATTTCAATGTCCTTGAAAAACTCCTTGTCTCGGTAAATTAAGACACACATTTTTGGGGTGTAATTTACGAGAAACAAACAAAAATATTCATGTCATATCATAGGAAATAAAATAAATTTTTAATAAAATGTTAGGATCAAGAAACTCAGAGAATTGTAGTAATACATATCAGTTTAAATTCAAAATAGTAACTTAGTATCGAGAAGGCTGTAGTAGGATGACTCCACGTATTAAAACAAAGACGGGTTGCATAGTGGTGCGATGAAGTACCAATCACTTGAATTTTACGGTGGTCAAACTACCACTAAATACTGCGCGGGAGAAACAGAAAACACAGAAAAAACAGAAGTGAAATTCCCAGAGGCGAGGGGCGAAGTTTTAAAAGATATTTACTCTCTTGTGTAAACTCAGTAGTTCCTGGAAAATGGAATTTTCCACTGAGAGTTCATTTGAAGCTAGTAACTTCTCTATTACGTAGACAAAGAAAAGATTAAATATTACATGATTATTTACTAAAAGTTTTCATCCATTTATTTATTTCCGAGGATCAGCATTGAAATTATATCCCAAGTAAAAGTGTGAAATTTGTGTGTTGCATGTTTAAAACTATTTATATATGTTTGAAATTCAGTTTTTCATCGCTCCAATTAATGTTAGTCATAAATATTGCTGAATAATAGGCACATAAATAAATAATAATCGTGTATTAAAGTATAAGAATAAATATTTTCAAGCGAGTTAGCTATAATTTCTTATTAAATGATTTTTATTGTATGTAATTATGTAATTTCTTAATAGAGTTATTATATTTCTCGTCTGGTCTTATCTTGACTTATCTACGGTTGAATACATTATATCATCTATACATTACGAGTATATTAAATTCGACCAGAGATTTTCTCTTTGACTGCTTTGATGGTATTGGGGGGATGGTCCTTTGCTTGCTTACTTTGGGGAAGTACAATAGTATTGTCCTTTGTATACTAATTCTTAATTTTTGACAATCATATAGATAAAAATTTATTTCATTAATATTAGAAGTCATGATAAGCGTTTTGTTTTAATTGTAAGAACTCGTGGAATTATTTTCGGTATTTCGACGAATAGTCGAAGAAACATTTTACGATCTACGAATCATAATGAAATTTCTCAATACTTTCCGAGATTTTTTTTGTTTGGTTTTGAAGTTCAATATTTGAAAGTTGTGTTTTCTATCTGATGAGATTTTCTAGAAAGTTGCTAAAGGTATCAAACTTAACTTAAACATTAATCAATAAGATATCTAAATAAGGAACTGATTTTAACTCAAAACTAAGTTTATAGTTTGGATACATTCCAGGTTTGAAAGAAGTTTGTAAAGACAACTCATTTATGAACATTTAGTACTTTCAAGTCGGTATTATATTTCATTATTTAACAATGTTTAAATATCTATGATATTGTGCTCAATATATTTTATTATTGTGATGTAACGATAATTCATACAAGTAAGTCCTCGCATCCATTTTACTAGAATGGTTCCATTGGAGAAGTCGCTCCACCAACAGTGTGACCCGCATAAATTTATGTGTAAGACACACAGTAGGTCACTACATAACTGTTAATAATTAAATATTTGTTTCTGAGTTTTACTGCTTTATTCTTACGACAACAACAATATATACGAGCTACACAGCGCACGCTGCTAACTTACATCTTTACTCTCAGACCGCTCACACAGAACTAACTACCTTTACATAGTTCTCTCCGAATCCTGAAGATGGCACCAATATAAATGTATTATATACCAAGAATAACCATAGTTTTATAGAAATTTGCAACCCAATAAATGGACTTCATACAAAACGCAATGCATGGTCTGCAAAGCTAAGTAAGCTCCGGACATGGCGTAGGTGCTGAGCGTGCGGGGCAACGCTCTACAAACCCTGGGACCCGGCACCTTCTGTTGTAACCATCTCCGCGTCCTGGATCTCGGGGACAACGAAATCGACTTTGTGGATGGCGGAGCCTTCTCGACCGCACCGAATCTGGAGGAGGTCGATATGTCCGACAATGCCATCGCTTCGCTGCCTCCCGATCTCTTCGCTAACAACTCGAACCTCTTCGAGTTAAATCTCTCCAGAAACAAGATTCACCAGCTGGACTTCTTGCGGGATATTCCCAGCCTGAGGTAATGTCTTTGATGTATTATTGTTGATTCAAGTTTCCTTTTAAGGACACGTCGGTTTCTGTTAGGAATAAAAAGTATTGATTCAACGAGGAGTCAATTCTTTGGCGGTCTTCTGTGGATAGCCGTGATATGCTGTTCAATGTGACACCATTCAGACTCGCATTTAATTCAAAAATTCGTATTTTCGGTCTACTAGAGGGCCCCGACCAATCGAACGCTAAGGATAGAATATTTGGTCACTTATAATTCTTTCCTTTATGCAAGTAAAAGATGAATCAGTTTCAAATTATTCACTGATCCGTCCATAGCCTTGTATCAACTAATTCGAACATGAAATCAAACCTTAATTTTATCAATAACATTCGGAAATTAATATCATGAGAAAAGAAAACACGGGGAATATGTTAAGCTGTAAATAATGAACTTTAATAAAACATTTCTGCGGAATTTTCAGATCTATTAATTTTAGAAATTTGAATAGCATTCAGTAGATGCATTTTATGTTTGTAATCAGGTGAGTTGTATAAGAGTAAATAAATATTCTTCGGCCATTCATGTACCTTAGTTCGAAAATTGTTTTTTTTTTCAAGTTTGGTAAATGGACAAATTAGAATCCGAAAAGAATGTTTCAAAGTCAATTTCTCACTTACTCTGTGAAATCTTATATATAAAGAAGAGTGTTTGTATGTATGTATGTATGTAATTTGTTTACTTTTTTGCTGTCATAGAAACACA
>NNCF01127322.1:0-13072 GCA_002313205.1 Laupala kohalensis
GTGAGGGAAACCCCATCTGAAAACCTCACTTGGAGGGAGTATCTTTGGTCTGAGTTAGCATCCATTCGTTTTGTAATTTTGTTGAAGAATGTAGGATTCGTTTTACTTAAAAAGTTTAGTGTATGCATATTATGAATCAGTGATTTTTTAAATTCAGTTAAGTGTGAAAAAAGTACATATCTAAAATTCTATTCAAATTCTTCCCCTAATCCGACAATACGTAGAGTAAATCACAAGATACTGTAAGGCTTGTTAAGGTAAAAAACACTTCCTTGGACGTTTATGACCAACAAAATAATTGAATATTGCTTTTGCGAAAAGCGTCGAACTAAAGTTGAATCATTTAAATTGATTATGTGAACTAATTATAAAGGAATCCACGAATTTAGTTGTGCTCTGATGGAGATACAACTACGAGTATAAATATAATTGTTCCGTGGAAGGACGGCATTTGAGCTCTTGACGGCAACCTTCAGTCCATGATGAGTGGGAGAGTAACTTGAACACCGTTGAATCGGATCTTCTCTCCTTCAAAAGATACAACGGAATTTCGTTGACCCGCACAGCGATTGCATGTTACTGATTGACCCATAAAAACTATTTTCAACCCACGATATATATATTCATCACCAGGGCTCTGCTTTTGCAGTTTTGGATATTTTCCTGACTTTCGATGGTTTTGTGTTATCGATTGCTACCATTTTTAACATCGTGAGTCCACTTATGCTCAATTTAATGATGAATATAAATGCGTATTTTTGAAAATTTTTGTTTAAATTCTCTAATTTTTTGGTTAAAGTACTGTAATCAATCAAAAATTGCGTTTTTATCATTCTTGGTTCATACTTTATGAACCTGCTCGGTGGTATTATTCAAGCAACTTATATTACACTTGCATTTTCTTAGTAATAACTAGATAAATTCGTAACTTGTTTATTTAGTGCATATTTTGCTTTTTTTAGTGCATTAATTTGATTATAAGAGCGTATTTTGACCTTGTTTTAGTGCATTTTCCAGATTTTTATGACATATCGATCACATGGTTGTGTATTAAATTACCTTACACTGCCCAGGACATAAAAAACCCAACTGATTTTATACAAAATAAATAATTGTTTATATACATCATAATTCAAGTAGTATTTATTAATAACTTCATTATTTTTCATATCAAACGGGCATAATGTATGTTGAAGAATTATACACACTTATGAACGGAGAATTGTTTTGAGTGGGGAACCTTTTCTCATCTGATGACTGCATAAGAGCTAACAACCAGATTTTGTGTGACCATATTCTAAAACTATACTGAAAAGGAGAACTTTTAAAAACGAATTCCACTTTTTCCGAGTTGGTCATCTATTAGCTGAAATGTAATAGCCTAAATTAGTTTGCTAGTGTCAGTCCTATCATAAAGTTATAAGACAATACTCCAAAAGGTAAAATCCCCACCTGCTATGGGACAATTGGACTCATCCCATTATTCTTAAACTTTTAGCATCCCAAAGGATATTATTGTGTCACAAATAATAACAAATTTAATTTGTCCTATTTTTCAATTATGCCTAATCAGTTCTTTAAACATAATACAAAATTAATTTATAAATACAATATACATCAATCATAATTATGGTAATGCTCTTTGAGAAAGAATTATATTTCGACCACAAACTCTCCTAATTTCCAAAATTTGATCGTTCGATACCGGCTCCCTCTCATGAATTATTCATCCCGAAGTCTCTACATAGCGCCTCTAACAAAGGCATCGTAATTTTATCAGTGATAATTAATGACGACGATGCAAATGAATCGGAAACTACGCGCAGCAGCTGCAGACAGGGAGTGGGTAGATGAAACGCTGACGGGCTATCGGCCCAAATGCTGCAGCGGCGGTGGTGGGTGAACCGGTTCGCAAACGCAACCGTTCTTGAACCTGAACCCTAAAGCAAAGAGAGGACATGGTACGGTGTGGGCGCAAATGATCTGGAGAGGGATTGGAGGAAACGGGGAAGGTGCTCTGGTCTTGCTTCGTGAGCGCTTCACTTGGGTCTGTGGAAGGAGATGAAATTATACGACTTCGGAACAACTAGTCTCGATTTCTTGTGGGAAGAGATGGGTTTTCCGAAGTAAGTTCTTTGCTGGCTGTGGCGTTTAAGGCAAAATATCAGTTCTCCTACTCCACTATTTTATGTATAATTTGAGGAATGTAATTATCTTATAAATTGTGATTTTACCTATAAATTAATTTGCGTCACAAACTGTCACGTAGCCTAAAAAGTCGAAATTTATTTTTTTAAATAATTTTGACTAACTTAATTTTATGGTAAATAATTGACTACATCATATATTTCATCGTATACCTATTTTTTATCGCTGAGAGATGAAATGACAGTTTTGACGTAAATAATTCTAATTGGATTTTCCAAGTCACAAAATATGATCGCATTTTATTGAAGTTAGCCGCGAAAAATAATGGAACTGAGAGCTATCGACGACCAGTCGTGTATGATCATCAATCAACCCTGAAGATCAAAGAAAAATACAGAAATGGAAACCCTTGACGTCGATTCCCTGTATTGTGGAGAACATTATTTGTACCCCATACCATTTCCGAGATTCTCAAATCCGAAAAAGCAAACTTTCTACGGGGTGTAACATAATGCATTATAACGTGTATTCTCAGACGACGACCGAAACTAAGACTATATTATTGGTAAATCAATTCCATAGACGAACGTCGAATGTGTATGAGATAATCTCAGTTCGTGAAAAGTCCTAAAATCAAAGTTGCGTTTTGTTAGATATGAAAACTTCCTGCTGAATATGTGTTTATGTCGATATTTTATAAAACTATTTTTTAAATATTGATCAGCAAACGGGTCTCCAACAATAGCACTTTTCTATGTTATGTTATATAGTTTAGTCATTCGAGAAATTAGCTATTGCGTGTTGCTTGTTCGTCACAACGAACTGGATGTTGAGGTAATGGGGTACGTTAAAGAAAATATTTTTCCGAATAATCGTGTACCTTTATTTTTGAATGCTGCCATGAATTTTCAGATCACAGCACTAACCCAATAACAAACTTTACGTGATAAATTTCATCCATTTTCCTGGTACACTTACTCTTCCTTCGTTCTCCATCTTTTACACTGTGTAGTAACTTCCGAGGTTCGAGGACTACAAGGGGCGGAGTCCCATTGTAAATTAGTACGATCCTCCTTTCCGGGGCCGCAAGTTTTACCTCCACCATTACGAACATTATGTTCGAGATTAGAGACTGATGCAAACGTTCCTTTGGAAGGTATACAATCCCTTCCTACGCACCCGTACATCGAACCAAATTAGGCACTGGTTATTTCCGACCCGTCGGAAGAGAATTTTGTTTGGATTATAAACAGCTATTTTAAGATGTCATTCTTTACCTATAATAAGACAGATCGTTTCAATTATAATGATATTTGTCCCTTGTCAAACATTTAATTCCGTTATGTAGTTTTCGAATCTATTTCACAATAATGAATTGAGCTGTTACCATGTTATGCACCAAATTATCTCCAAATTTTGGATCGCATCCCGCCCATTAAGGAGTTAAATGTTCACGCCCGCAGTTAGAAAATTCTTATGCCTGCTTTACACGGTCCAATTTACGTACTGTTTTGTGCGATACACGCCAGTCTGGAGGCAGATTGTATGGAAAGTTTCAAGCATGCTCTATATTTTTCATTGCGACCCGTACAAATTGACAAGCGCTTCTAGCGACCCGTACAAATTGACTTCTGCCTTCTACTTGTGTTATAAATAAATACATAAATAAACTTTGTCAAAAAGCAGTTGCAAACTGCGTATGATCACGTAAATGAAAATAAACAAATATACTCTCCGGAAGCAAGCAAGGGACCATCCCATCAATTCCGATCAAGGGCCTTGAGGCAGAGTTGGTTCGTGGTAGTGTACATAGTAGTTTCTTTTTCTATTGCTATGTTTTCTAGTTAGTTGAAATTCAGAAAACAAACATAGCGAACAAAATATTGTATTTAATAAACTTCGCTTATCAATGAAAAATGTATCAATGTAAATTTGTTATCAAGGTAATCTGTCTTGAGAAGCCAAGTTGAGGTTAGTTGTTCGTTGCCCTCACCGCGTTGAGGGACAACCTCTCCATTTCTCGTCCAATACAGTGAAAAAGCACATTTTGAACCGTCCATTTTCTGTAGAAGCCGATGACGTCCACTTCGCATCCATATCTCGTACAGCTATTGAACGAAAATTGTCTGTAAATTGGACCGTCTAAAGCAGGCACCACAAACATTTTCGAATAACGGGAACGGTACTTTTAGAATGGAACATTTCTCAGGAGAAAATTAAACATTTTTATCATTTGCCAATCACTTGAAATTAAAATTGAGTTTGCACATCCGGGTGCGTTGTATATTATCAGGGATCAGAAGAAACAGTTCTCGGCCAGTTTCCTAAATTTAGATTCATATCAGAATATTCCAGAATTGAAAACTTTTAACGGTCACTGCAAATGAAAATCATTGATATTGGATTTCAGTGGATTTCAGAAAAGACGAGTTTAAAAACGAAACCATCCTCAATTTTTTAACTTCGTTTGATTATAGCAAACATAACAATAATTCAATTTGTTTTTTTTTGCATTTGATATTATGTATTCATTCGACGCACATTGATATTGAAACACTTTAAATGTGGCCCTCATGTTCCTGTAATTTGGAGACTCCTCATATAATGGATTATACATACCTCCCTTAATTTGCAGTTAACCACTCCGCCAAGTAACAGGTTAATTATGTTCTCGGGTTCGATCCCGGGTCCCACCTCCCATTTTCATTCAACATAACTTGATACTAGATTATTTCTTTACGCAAGATTTGTAACACGAAAAATTGTGAAAGTATTGGAGGTGTTTTACAAAAAGGTTCGTTATTTTCAATTTTGTTTCTTTACGTGTCTATGGATATCAACAAGTAATTCGAGCTTCTGTTCAATTTCAATGTATTGAACTAATTTGTAAGGAAAAAAAACAAATTTGGAATCGTGCAAAAATTTTGCCAATTTTTAAAATATGAAAAAACATGAACAGAATTGTATTTATATAAATAATCTTCATTTTGAAATTACTTCAAAATAATATAATGTCAGTCTTTATTAATTTAAATTCTTCTTTTTCTGAGTTTTTCATTCGCATTTGCTACGCAAATGATAAGGAATAAAATTGTATTCACTGTAAACACACGCATTTTTGTTCCATTACGTTTTCGATGAATTAAATTGATATTTTGCTTCAATACATAATCAAAATGTCTAATTACCTACACAACACTTTAACTCATACACTTATTGGGAGTTCGTGTTTTGTAATAGCGAGTCCACTTTCATCATCTGCCTCGCCTTTTTAGATTTCAAGCAGACTGCTCGGACAGATCCATTGAAGCAAAAGGTGGGGTTCTGGACGATCCGTCCATAGAAGCTGAACAACTGAGAGACTTGTGCTCCTCCCATTCGTATTCTGTGTTGCAGCGTATTTGACACGTTGCCCATTCACACTACACTCACGAACGACCAAAGCAACACAATGCGGGGAAATTCTCGAAATGTGTGACATGAGTATTTATAGAGATTTTGAAACACCGAATGCAGCGAAGATTGAGAAATATATACCCAGAATCTAAATTTAACACATCCTCAGTCCGCGAATCAATACTAACAAAGAAAGTGAAAAACAGTATCACAACTCATTTTTAACTTCAACTTATTCGACCATATCCATTCATCTGTGATATCCATCATATTGATCTATTGGAGTATCTTCAACAAGTAACTTAGCTCACGCTACCTTCCGAACGCTCTTCAAGGTCAGACAGCGAGCATCCGATTAATGCGAGGACGTTTAACTGGGTCCCACGTTGAAAAGAATGGCAGAGATCTAAATTCCTGTGAAGATAGTCAAACAGATCCAAGACGACGGGTTATCTCAAATAAATTGTAAGTAAAAATGATAATTCAACGGTTGTTAAAATGTCGTACACCGAACACGACGGAAATAACCTTCAAATCGTTAAAAATGACGACAGGCCGGAGGTACAAAACTATAATAAATAATAATTAATAATTCATGTATTACTTTACCATTTTAAAGATAATTGGTTTTTTTTAATACAAAAAAAAAACGCAATATTTTCAAGAGATCTGTAATTACTGTAAATGTACACTAATAGATTAAGACGGAAATTGACATTTGAGGAATATTGCAGGTCACTTCTTCCATTAAATATTGTTTGAAATACCAACTGTTTGTAGATCCTATGTACTTAAAAGAAATGTCCATTTCATGTTTGTAATAGTTTAATTATTTCATGAAAATTAACATGCTTATAGAAAAGTTAATACATATTATTTCTTGGTGCAAAATATATTTTGATCAATCATTTCGGATAAACACTACGAGTTTGTTTCAGTTTTAAGATCACATCAGTTTTCACGTGCACCCTAAGATTATTGTTTATTCATTTTTCTGCTGCGCGGGACTCGCTAGTACCACAGCGAAGCTGGCAGTGATGACGACAATGATAGTTATTATTTCATTCATAATTCTTGTCGCGTCGAATCCAGGAGATTCATCTCTTCTTTCAACCCGACCCTAGTGCTGATCTCTCTACCGAGCCAGTTACGTCATTTCCGACAGAAATAACAAGGAGAAGAAAAGGATAATCCAGTAAAGAGAATAAATCCGATAAAATTCAAGTCTAAGATAAATTTTTTGATGGAAAGGATGAGCTATTTCATTGCTCAATGATTGAAAGATAATATTTTGTAGAGTTAACATGAATATCATAGGATTATTCCATGAGAAAGAAAATAATGAGAGCAAATGGCTCGGAGAAAAATGTTCTCGGTTCGAATCAGAATAGATACTGTCCTTTCACTTCAAGCTCTTCTTTAAGCATATAGCTTCACTTCTTTCATTGGAGTTCACTGAAAACACGATAGGATACATACAATCTCACTGCGGGAGAATAAGTGCTTTGTGCCAATCCTGCAGCACCTCCCTGATAGAAGTAATATATGAATATCATGAAGATGATGAGTGAATGGTACGAACTACTTCAAGCCCAGATAGTGAACCATTAAAAATTTATAAACTTGTTTGTCCTGGACGAACCGCGTCTCAGTAGACACAACTACCAACGTTTCGACCATCTTGCTGCGGCCTTCTTCAGGGTAATGTTATTTATTTATTTGCACACACAGTCAATACACCGAAAGAAGAAGAAAAATTCTTATGGTCTTTGGTTAGTCTTAGAGCAATGTTAGAGTCGTACAGAACTCTATTGACTCCGGCGGCGGATTCCCTCATTTACTTCACAAATTTCACTGGGATCAACCGGAATTGGAACTGCCGATTCAAGAGGTGTCCAGCGAGTGCACTAATCTCCAGAGCACGCGTCGCCACTGTCTATATTCAGCAACGCACTAAACAATAATTCATACAATTCTCTTGATGTTTGGGCGTAGGTGTTTGGCTAAGGAAAAGATATTTACAACTGACGATATGCTAAATAAATAAATAATAAATCATCGATGAAAATTTCTTTTTCCTCTGGCTATTCACTCATTCAAGACACGCCCCAACTCCACCTATTCGAGTATTTGCATGGCAGAGGAGTGAATCACGTGAAACGAGATAGCGTTGCGTGTACACGCTGGTACACCCCGACTGAGGCCAGCGAGATAGACATTAATTAATCGAAAAATATTTTGATGTATGCAGAAATTAGTGAAATAATAATTCAGTTTAATTGTGTATTGACAATTTATTTATTATTTCTAATCTACTCCCCCAAAATGCATATTTATGAAACGAAATATTCTCAGAGGTGTTACGACAACTGTCAGATCGTAATCTGTACCAAGTGACTACCAATGATGTGGGTGACGTCAATAACAAAAAGGGCTCTAAAGCCCTCGTTCAGAATTGGAGGAGTCCATGCTCCCTTCCGGAGAGCAAATTATTTTGTCCTCCACGTGGTTTGAAACATCTTTTTTGACAATAAATTTATTATTATTATTATTATTATTATTAATTCGCTTACAAATTTTCATAACTTTTATTAGCGATTGTTGGAAGTAAATTGAATACTTAACACACAAAAGCAACTAATTATACAAAAGCAATATTGACGATTCACGGAAGTGTTAAAATATTTGTTGGAATTATAGGGGATGTATTGCAAAAAAAAAATTGAGGTGACGTCAACGTATTTGTGTGTCCGTTAGAGAGCAGTGGTAGTACTTTATGGTATTGTGTATGAGAATCTAGTTTCCACTGGTTCATCGGTAGATAACATACAGTTTCGGGATATACGAACATTCAAAGGCTGGCAGTAAATGGCACCGAGACCACAACTGGCCTTCACATTTTGAGATTCGAACTTTTCCCCAAGATTTACAGATGATTAACCCTCAAATATATCCTTAAGGGTAACTTGCAAAATGTATGAAAAATTTATAAACAACAGTTTATTATTTTAACATTAATTTCAGCTGCCGTAGGATGTGTCCCAGTGTTATTTATTACACATGAGATAATATAAAATACAGAATATCATAAAATAGTAGCGATCATAATGGTGACGAAATATCTTGCAAGAGTGAGGGTGTTATTTTCAGTCGCATTTTCGTCCCACATGCCACCTCCGCTATCCATATCCGACTCTCAAAGATGAGCAGAGGTCTAAGTCGAGGTACGCGAGAGTGGTTGCATATTCTTACCGTGGATAATCTCTCTATTGCAATGCTCGAGTCGCGTAGAACTGAAAATTGCCTGCTGTATAACATTATTGCCTTCGAAGATGCTGAGAAAGATAAGAGCAGACCGAACAACTGTTATACCATATCAGTTCCAGCCACTGTAATGTTCTGAAATTTGTTGAAAATAAAGGTTCATTATGGTCAGTAATTCATATCATGGAAAATGAATGTCTCTGAATGTTAAAGCTGCGAACAAAGTGGATTATAATAAGAAAGTTCGAGTCCGTCATGCATGATGATAACAGCGCTTCACAAACCCAATTGAACGAAAATCTCATCTCGTTCCACAATTCTTTAAAAGGACACATGAAGATTCTTACAACTTGGATCTTAAATATCACCATTATCTACCGGAAGGACTAGGAAATTTAGGTAATTTGAAACTGGAGAACGTTTTATAAGAGGGAGATCATGCCAGATTCATCCCTGATGGAAATTACGGTGCATACCTCACGGGATATACGTAATTCATTGTAATGCTTGGATTTAAATCATGACAGATTTAATAGAAATGTAAGTTTAATCCAAATTTGAATTGTTGCTGTTTGACATAATTCAATAAGATACTATTAGTGCATTATCAAAAGATACCTATATCAAAAAGATATATTTGAACGGAATGTAATTATATCACTGCAAACTGAACTACTTAAGATTCCTATTCATTTGAATGAGGTGAAAGTTTTTTTAACTAATTCGTAGTGTGAGATGGAATACGGCTTCTTAGGTATGAAATATTTTATTTTTATTTTTTTAATGAGTAAAGGATTTGTTTGTATGAAAACAATACAATATACTTCTTGTGTATGGAATTTTTGTGCGACTTCAGTGTGACTGTATGAGCATTTGTGTCTATTATTTCTTCCTAAAGACTACTGTCAAGTATTTGATATATTTTAAAGTCTTCTCAGAATCAGAGTCGCACCATACCTGAGACTGGTTACGTAAAATGACATCTTTTTAAGGCGTAATTGAACATCTCAAAGAAATTTCTGCAACAAAGCTACGTAAAAATGGTTTTGGTTTTTTTCCATTATTTTGTACACACGAGATATTACTTTTTCAGATCAAAGATCATGATCAGGTGGATGAAGGATCTATGGGGCGTAGTTACATCTTCATAGGCGTGATCTGACTCACAGATGGCGCTGGCATCCAGATTTAGAACACGCTATGCCTCATTTGTTAACCTCAAATGTATTGGTTAACGCAAATCGCTACATCTCTATTAGCGGAATGACTTGTTTCCTGCTCACTAGGAAGAGCAGAATAAATCAATCCTGAAGTGGAAATACTCGTGGGATGGCATTTTGTGCTTCCTCCTCGATACTTAGGATGACACTTTCATGAAATATGAAAGTGGAAAAGTGTGTGGTTCAATAGGCTCTCAGGGCGTTTCTTCAGCTCTATCGTACTCCTGTCATCATCGAGTAGTTTATTTTCAAAAAAATAACATTCACTAGTTCTAAAAGTCGAAATATCTTTTATAGATAAATATTTGAATTCAGGTTTTGTATGGGGAGTTATCGTCTTAAATATCAACTCTTAGTTGCAATGATAAAACTTTGGGTGTGTTCTGGACGAACCCCCACGAAAATACTAAATAAAACTTAACTTGAATTGATTCCATTTAATGTTGTAAAGAGATAAGCAAATATAAAAAACAATTCAACAAAACAAGACAATGGGTTAACAGTTATTGCATAACAAATGCAGTAAAGCGCAAGACAAAGTTACAGCCATGATTAGTTTCGTGCAATTATATGACTGGTCGAATGTCAGATTAGAATGTTTCAGTAATATTCACTATCAGTAAAATAAATTGTTTTAAAGCATTAGTTTTTCACAGGATATGGTTAATGCAGCTTTCAAACTTCCGTTGATTAACGTCCTAGATTTCTCCGGGATTGCGAGCGAGATTTCGCGATTCCCAATCTCCACCCTGCGAAGTTTATTTTAAAGCGTACGAGAGCTGGAACTGGATCTAGGTAAACTATAACAATACAGTAGGTCTCCTGTATAAGGGATAGTTAGATAACTGGCAACGTCATTGCTACACAACTTCTGTCTACTATGCGGCTATCCAAAATTGACAATAGATAAACTTATTAGAAGCTTTCAACTTGTGTCATAAATATCTATTAATTATGATTCCCTCTGTATTTCCATTCCTTTGAGAAAAAAAAACTACTTCCATTGTGAAAAAATGTGTTAGCTTGTAAAATGTGAAAGCTCGTATTTCTCAATCTTATCAATATGATATTTGTGTATATATTCTAATAAGTGTGTTCGTTTAAGAATGTATTTTCTAATAAGTATGTGTAATAATTTTATTTACTTGTTATAAATTATATAATTTATCAGCTTGGAAATTATTTTAAGTTTTCATTGTTTTTTGCACATTCCTTATATTCTGAGGTTGTACGTTTTCTTAAGAGTAATTCTTCTTGAATGATAGTAAATTAATATTAATTAATACCTATACTCATTACAATTCCAAATGTATAAGATATTTGTTAGATTAGAATAGTTTTTAAAGTATGGTTCACGGATCAATATAGAGCATGGCAGTGAGTAATCTTATATTAGATTCTACGATTCTCATCTTTATTTATATATGACTTGAATCGATAAATGAATCGGGGCTCCTCTCACAAGTTCTCGGCAGGAAATGATTCTCTGTTTTTCCTTTCCTTTTAAATTTGAATCAGTGGTATTTCAGGAGGGTTTTAGTGGGTATTGTCGAGTTATTCGTCGAGTCCCGCCCACGGGGAGAGTCACTCAGCCCCCTATGGTGCATAACTGCATTTTTTTTCCTTACGTGTATTTACAAAATGTATAGATATTTTAGTGCTCTAATGACCTTGATGTCGGTGAGTCGTAAAGCCCGAATAAAAGAAATTTAAAAAATCTGAAATGTGATAACTGGTCTTCGAGAATAACATTTTCAGTATGAAGAGCGCTGGGAAGTAATACCCAAACCGTAGCTTTATTGATGGGAAAAGTTTAGTTCGGAATGCGATGGAAATGCCGCGTAACACTGTGTAGTCAGAGTGAATTGCGTGACTTGTCCGTCAGAAGGATTCGTTCGCCGCGCGGGTGGCAGGCTGCGCTTAACTCCACTCCCAGCTGTCAGCGCGTTCACGGTTTATCCCACCTCTCGTTCCGCACAGCTGACTTGTTAAGTCGTTCTCTTGCGCATCGTCTAGTCATCGCTAATATCTTCGCGGTGGATTCTCCTACACTCGCGCAAGGCACTACGCCGGTACAGTACATCCCGTCTTAACCGACCTCGGATAAACCGTTTGTTGTCTCTCTTTCAGCTGTCTGAGCCATTACGTGACATTGTTTGTTTGACGCGACGTTGGGTGTGCAATGTATGCGTGTTGCGGCGAGGAGGGGGAGTTCACCAGTTTAATGGCCTTCTTGCTTCCGAGTCTATTTTTCTATGAATAAATATGTACATTTGTCTATTTTTCTATGAATCCATTTTTCTTGTTCGTTTATGTATGTGTGTACATATAGTACCATAAAATGGATTGTAATGATGTTTCCTACTTCAATTTACGTCCATTATATAAGCTAATTAAATAAATAATGAAAGACTTAGGAGATTTTATGGACAAATAATATATAAATTGTGAAAAGTGCTCGCAACTTTTCGTTTTCGTTTTAAATCATCTGATTGTTTCTTGTTATAATTTATTATTATTTGAATCACCTGACGACGACTTAAAACGAAGTCGAAACGTTGCGAGCTCTTTTCACAAATATGCGTATATTATTCGTACTTAAAATCTTTATTTATTTAATTAGTATGTCTCGTTTGCTTCTTTATTTCTGATTATAGGCTCTATTTGACACCAAAAATCGGTTTTTCATGGGAATCTTGGATTAACCGGTTACAACGGGTATCCGGCCAGGATCTCGGTCCCAACCAGACCGGTTAAAAGAGGTTGTACTGTTGTGTGAAGAGAAGGCGCACGCGAGCAAAGTTGTGTTCCTCCCCGTGCCCAGAGATCTAATTCGCGATAACGGCTTCTGTTATCGGATAGCAGGAAGGGGTTCACATATTTCTTACCCGGTCCACACGACCACGCGTTCCCCTGGCTTCTGCGCAATGAAACTAAGCGTTGGTGGGAGCACCAAAGAAAATTTTTTAGGCAAGGTAATAATTTTCGTATTTTATATATATATATATATATATATATATATATATATATATATATATATATAT
>NNCF01127322.1:13234-35553 GCA_002313205.1 Laupala kohalensis
TATATATATATAGTTTAAATTTTATATACAATGTTTTGTGGAATACTTCGTAATGCCGTTTAATACTATCATATTTCATTACCATCCTGGTGCGGGTGTTTTTCTTATTCTTTTTGTGGTAAAGGGAAATTTTGTTTGTAGAACCTCTAGACTCTGGTCTAGGAGCTGTAGTCTTATTAATAGTATTGTTCTAATTAATTTTTAATTTTGAGTTGTTTTAGTATTTGCAATAAATAACAATATTTTGGGATAAAATAAACACTACTTTCCTTTTGTATACTATTAAGTATATATTTTTTATATTCTGTGGATATTATTTGAAATTATCGTGGATTTAATTACGTTAAATCAAATAATATGGAGTGAGAAAGAGAAAACGTAAACTGAAGAACGTTCTGTGTTGTGAAGTGAATAAAAAAGAAAAAAAACACTTTTAATTGGCAACAGTTTTTTACCTGAAAATGCAAATTCATCAGCCAACAAATTAATTTTTTCTAGTCTTTCGCTGTTGAATATCCAGACACAAAAAGCTTTTCATTAATAAATGTTTAAAGGTCATTTGCTTGATGTTTTGTTCATTCAACATAAATAAAGCAGTCTACACCTCGCGAACAAAAGGTAGTGAATGTTGAAAACAGATTTAGAGGACTCATACTTGTTCTACATTAAGTTAAAGGACAATTGGGCGAGAAAGATAGAAAAATAATTAATACTTCTTGAAAAATTACTTTACATTTTACGAAAATTTTATTGGAATGTACTTTAATAGATATATCACCATATTAGGTAAATCATTTCCGAAATCTATTTATATGTTATACATAATATTGTGTTAAATACACCAATTAACATACCCTCACAGATATAATTACGTTGAAACCAAATTCAAATTCCCCTCCACAATCAGACGTCGATTCCATTTCTCGTGAATCACAAACTCTTTGCGAAAATAAAATAATTATATTTCATCATAATGTCCAATCCCTTTCAAACAAATTGACATACAATAAATTCTAGTACACGAAAATCCATTCGATTTGCTATGCCTCACAAAACATTGGCTTTCAACTAACAACCTCAACGATACTGCTATTTCTAATTATTATTTAGCACGTTCTTACTGTCGGCAAAATTTTAAAGGCAAAAATCCCCACGGAGGTACGTGTATCTACGCTCGTAATGATATTTTATTTTCTCCACTGCCAGGCTACAACTTCTGCGTAGATAGTGTGTTCGAATTTTCTGCAGTTAATCTGACCGACACCGGTATTGTTGTTTTGTGTATTTATAGACCTCCTCAATCAGATCTTGACATATTTTTTCGGAACTTCGAAATTGTTTTAAAACATATCACACATAAATCTACTAAATCTATCGTTATATGTGGCGATTTCAACATCGATTTCCTGAGTACATCCGACTCTGCACATTCACCAGTTAATCGATTCAAGAATCTTATCGACTCCTTCAACCTTATTACTACGATAAACGACCCCACTCGCCTCTCCGGCTCATCTCAAACATTGCTAAATCAAATTATCGTCAACAATGGAATCTCGTATCTCTCTGAAGTGTTTATCGCCGGATACAGTGATCACCTTGCTCAAGTATTGACTATTAATAATAAACTAAAACCGCTTAAAATCCTTTACAAATTTACAAGAGAGTTTAATGACATAAATAAATCCATATTTATAAATTATTTGCGTGAAGAAACATGGAAAGATGTTTACAATTGCCAAAACACCGACGACAAATTCAATGTACTTATCTCAATATTCCTAAAACATTACAACTCGAGCTTTCCCATAAAACGCAAGTTAATTAACACAAAGAAATACAATAGATGGATCACCCAAGGAATAAGAATATCTTCAACGCAGTTTATAATATCTTTCAAAACACTATAACCAACCACCCGAATTGCAGGATTGTTTTCGTAAATATAAGACTATTCTTCGAAAAGTAGTCTTTGCAGCTAAACGTATGGAAAACGACAGGCAGGTACTAAAATCGAACAACCGAACGAAAACCATGTGGAATATTGTTAAAAATTACACTTCAACTTCTGAAAATCGCGAAGAAAATATTTCTCTACTAAACGATGGCAAGATCGTGTCAAATCCTCAGGACATCGCAAGTTTGTTTAATTCTCACTTCTCAGAAGTAGGTAAAATAACGAACTCAATACATCCAAAAAAATGTCCTCCAATTATATCCACCCAAATACCCAATTCTATGTTCACTTACAAAACTAACGCCAGTGAAGTCATGGGAATCATCAGCTCCTTAAAAAACAAATTTTCACGAGGCATAGATGATATACCTGAGTTTATTGTTAAATCTTCGTCCCACGCTATATTAAATCCACTCGTAAATATTTTTAATAGTTCTTTATCGGAAGGGGTGTTTCCCAATATATTTAAGAGAGCTAAAGTGAAACCTTTACACAAGAAAGGAAACAAACTTAATATTGGAAATTACCGACCAATATCTCTACTACCCACTTTCTCAAAAATCCTAGAAAAATTGTTCTATAAGCGTCTTCTAGATTTTTTATCAAAATATAACATTCTCTCTGACGATCAACACGGTTTTAGGAAATCCTTTTCCACTACAAGCGCCATATTTTCCTTCTTAAACGATGTTACCACATCTCTAGACAGTGGAGAAAATCCTCAGGGTGTTTTTCTTGACTTATCCAAAGCACTCGATGTCATCGATCACAGAATTCTCCTTTCCAAGTTGCATTCTTTAGGCATTCGTGGACTTCCACATCAATGGCTAACTTCTTATTTAAAAGATAGATATCAACAAGTNAAAATGTTTTGTCTAACCTTTCGACTTGGTTCCATGCAAAACGTCTCATTGTAAACACTGACAAAACAATGTCTCTGTCATTTCACAATAGTATCACAAAATCTTTACCCCAGGTTTCTCTTTCTTTAAACGGAACACAATTAAAGACTGTTACGAATACAAAATTCTTAGGTCTCCATATTAAAGACAAGCTCAAATGGAATTGTCACGTTGACAATCGTAATTCCTAATGAAGCAAATTGTGTTACGCATTCCGAATCTTAGTTAGCGTAGTTAGTCCACGTATTTCCCGTTGCGTATTTTTTGCAAACGTGTACTCCCATTTACGTTACGGCATTACCTTCTGGGGCAAATCCGGTCAGAGTATTCAAACTTTCAGAATTCAGAAGAGTTCGGATAATTTGTAAATCTCACCCCCGAAACTCTTTTAAACCTTTATTCAAGTAATTAAATATCTTAACACTTCCCTGCATTTATATTTATGAAACGGTCGTGTTAAGTCCGAATTACTGAAGTGTTCGTTCTTTGTTGTTTTATAATTTTTAGTTCTTCAAATATTTCATCTTATCACTACAACACTACAGTAAATGAAAGTACATCCAGTATCTTTTATCACAATCTCCTGCTAAATGGCAGTTCGTATTTTTATTCACACGGTCTTCAGGAATTATCTTACTTTTAACTACCCGATAAATACGCAATTCAAAATTTATTTTGACTACATTCTCAAAACGTAAAGCTCTTTAATTTCTCTACTTATTGCCCTGAAGCGGACAACTTATAAAATTATCAAAATTTGGGATTTTACAATGAAATATTTGTATTACATTAATTACTAAATTCACGGGTATCGACTTTTTTCATTTATCATGAAAATATATGTGATTCTAGGATTGAATACTAATATCAATCACACAAATGAAAGGAATCTCCTAAAACTATACCCATTCTTGTCTCAGAGATACAAGTGTATTAATTGCTATAGATTTATTGTATTCCTTTTTAATCCAATCACATTCATGTATTTGACTTTTTTTAACATGTTGGTACTCACTTATATCGGTGTTACATTACCTTATTTCCATGTCATTAATCTATGATCGAAGATATGACCGTGTAATGCGCAAGCTTTGTTCATAGTTAAACTATGATCATATATCTACGACATAGGTTCTCGTTGAGAGAACCTTTGATCATAGATATGACATAGAAATATGACCGTGTTATAATAATAAATTTTAATAACTTTAAATTTAATAAATTTATTTTCAAAAACAGTACTGACTGCGTATGACCACGTGGAGGACAATAAACTAATTTACTCTCCGGAAGCAAGCAAGGGACCATCCCATCAATTCCGATCAAGGGTTCTAAGGCAGAGGCGGATTCAAAAAATTCAGCAAAAGTTCATAGATAAGATAAAAAGTTAGCTGCGAGTTATAATACGTATATAATGTAAATATGTTTGTAATTTAACGCAAATATGTTTGTAAATTTACATCTACAAGTTATTATCGAACTATAGATTATTCTGAGTATAGTGTTTAAAAATCATAAGAGTTGAAAAAACACTAAATTCACGATTTATTGTTACAATAAACACGCCCCTAGACAAAGCCTAGAGAACCTGTATAATAAATCCGCCTCTACCCGAAGGAAAAACGGAGAAAAACCCGGGCCAGGATGGGGCTACAGAATTTATGTACACAACCGTGCCAAAGTTGAGTACACATAAAACTAAATTAATATGAGCCATAAGGCAACACAATCATGCAAGAAAATAGTTTTTGAAATTGTTATAAGTTATTTAAAAAGTACTACAGCAATGGCGTGATAAAGTACAAGACGAATTTAACTTTTATTAAAATCAATAATTTTTTTACAGTGTAGAAACACTGGTGCAGGAGGTAGTTTTTAACCGCGGATTTGAAGAGATTCAGTTTCATAATGTCTTTTATATTCCGACCTTAGTTCCGAAAACCAACTCTACATAGGACAAACTCTAGAAAATACGATTATTCGGAAATATTTTCTATTCTCACAGCCAAACGAAACTGCAAGTAGTATTTGAGAACTAGTGCATAACTGGTTATCAAGGTTTTCTTTCAGTGTTGTGTGCAGGGCAACAAGCATTCGCAAGTGCGGACATTCAATCGGCCGACTAGTTCATGCCGCATGTCACGGACAGTGAAAGGACTCGAGCATCACCACCGTCACCTCTCCCCTTCTTGAGCTCCAAGTGGTTTGCGCTCTGAAACCACAAGTTTGTTTTGTTTACAACATCAATAATCCTTTATTTTTCTGGTGTATTTTGTGTGATTGTTCAGATACTTACTAATTGAATTTGAATAAATATGTAACGAACAAGCTACTGAGGTTAATCCAGAAAACTGAACGTCGAGGTCATTACCCTCTTAAGATTTACTATACGCAAATATATTGATGATAATGTTATAAAAAGTAATTCATGGTAATTGCGTTATAAAAAGTGAAAAATATTGATGTTATAAAAAGCAATAAACGTTCTATTCATGCCAATTGCGGTTTATTAGTCACTTTAATAGTAACGACATTGTTCAATATCGTNATCGAGGTCATTACCCTCTTAAGATTTACTACACGCAAATATATTGATAATAATGTAATAAAAAGTAATTCATGGTAATTGCGTTATAAAAAGTGAAAAATATCGATGTTATGAAAAGCAATAAACGTTCTATTCATGCCAATTGCGGTTTATTAGTCACTTTAATAGTAACGACATTGTTCAATATCGTTATCCAATCCCATTGCTAATTTAACTAAAAAAAATTTGTAAATATTTAGGTCAAGTAATCAACTAGAAATATTAGAACACTATTTTAATAGTTATTCTTTTAGCAGTAGAAGATAAATTCATTCGCACTAATGCAAATTAATGTATGAATTTTGACAATGTCATGTACCATGTTTCATGCCCTTAGCATTGAGGAAGATATTAAATTTTTCGAAACGTCGGCGAATACAAATTAATTTTATTTTAAGACCTAAACTCGTGAATTTTACTCCTGGTATAATATTGGGGTCAATAACCACACATCATTCCTTTAGTAGTTCATCGAATGTCCATTCACTTATAGTGATTAACCAAATTGATTAAAATAAAAAAATGTGTAAAAAATATTATAAATAAGACATTTGAATAACATTGGAACGAAATGTACATAACAAAAGAAAGAGTTGTTTTGAAGAAATTATTTCATTTTTCTCTAAATAAATGAGTTATTCAATTACTGCCAAGGGAACATTTGGTTTGGTGTGAAAAGATTTTAATTATGAGTAGTTTGTTAATTTTACTTATTATTATTGTTTATTTTACTGGTTAGAAAATCTCATTACTTAAATGAGATTTTGTAACCAGTAAAATAAACAATTTAATATCCAAGATTACATTCGTAATAGCGAAAAGAAAGGTAAGAAACGCTTAATTTTGGTTCAGAATGACAAAAAAGTTGGTACATATAAAACATTTTTATAGCCTTCATTCTTATTCAAATAATTCGATACGTATATTTTGCATGAAGGGAGGTATGAGAAGTTTATTGGCAATATAATACCCACGCTTGAGTAAACGTCAATTGACCCGAAGCTTTAACTTCGATTATGTATCTGATCCTCAACATAATTGAGTCCATTTAATGAGCACTTACTGTATTTTCAGTTACATCAAACACCCATTACTCGCTCGAGTGAAATGCGATTAATAATGCATTTGGAAGACGTAACACTCTGAAGAAATCACAATAGCGCTTTCATCCTGACATTACGTCTCTTCCATAAGCGGCAACTGAATACGCTCTAGTCCGTCTCAATAGTCATTAAATACGTTTCAACATACTGCATCTGGCGGACGGCGGTTAACTTGTGTCCCCGATCTGGAAATACGACGGAGATGAAACACTGCTAGGACACGAAATATTGGCCTCTAGAGTGTCTTTAATCGTTTTTGCTCAATTCCGAGTGATGCTCAATTAGGAGCGGTGGGATTTTTTTATGAACGCGGTGCGTAACTATGGTATACGGATGTTAAAAAATTAGGTTATCGGCATTTATGTAATAAACATCGTAAAAATCCTCCTTTTCGTCTCTTACCACAGAAATAGAATAATTTCATAAATTTTTATGTGGTTATTGTGGAATTTCTCATAGATTGTTGTACGTAAGGGAAATTTAAATTCTAATTTTGTATTGCGTGATCATAGTAAAAAACAGATTAAGTGTATAAAACATAGTGAATCCCTAGTTAATTTTGATAAATCTCATTTCCTGAATGGTCATTCATCATCAGTCCTGTGTAATGAAAAGAAGTTCAGGGATTCGGATATCTTGACATCGTTGAAATCCTTTCGCCAATTTTGAATTCATAGAAATACTATTAAAGTTACCTAACATTCGTGACATTATATTATAATAATGTTATCTGTATTTGAATGCTTTGTTTGCTTGCTTTATTACTCCCAAGTAATATTTGTTCTTTGAATTCTTACTCCTTCTACAACCTCGAATCTACCAGTTGTCATGTCCCCAAGATCAATTCAGTTCGACATCGGCTTTCGCTCTGAGATATACTTTATTTGATGGCATCTATGTGTATCGAAACGTCGAGATAATTTTATCGAGGTTTAGATTGTTCTATGTTATTTAAATGTATTATTTTGTGATCAGTGGAATATTTTTGATGTATTTTCACCAAGACATGCTTTAATTGGTGATAATAAACACTCACTTATTTTTAATTCAATTTTAATATATCACACGATGAGCCTATGCCATGTAGACAGTTTTGGAAAATATAGAAAGTTTATTATTAATTTATTAATTTAGTTTTGTGTCTTCTGTTCAAATTTTGTCCAAAAAAAATTCTTAGTGGCCCTTACAACTCGTACATAATGTGGTCATTAGTTTCTGCATCCTTCGTAGGTAAACATTTACCAATACTGTCTTCACCAATTTCCGTTCATACATACAAAAGTTAAAGTAATATTAGCATGCTAGGCGCTCGTCAAGGACATTCCATTAAGGAAATTTTAATAATGCTTTATTATTTTTAAATTAAAACTATTTATAATAACTCTTAATTCAGAAATTTTGGTGCACTAGAAACTGTGAATCATCAGTTAAACTATTTAAATGCAAACAATGTATTTGAAGAAGGTTCTCTAGTGTGACTAGATATCTGGTATTCCTCGAATAACTTTCTGAAATGTTTGGGAGGGCAAAGTAAATTTCCTGCGGTTCTTTTCTGCGCTAAATTTGAGACACACTTGATACTTTATTGCATCGATTCCATCAGAAATCGAGTGGGAACTTATTTAAATACAGTTGGAAGGTAAAAACGATCCCTGTAAAGGATTGATCAAGAAAAGTCCGCTCAACTTCAAGATGGTTTCATTCTAATAAGAACCCTGCAATGTGCATATTTTATTACACGAATTGATAGTTTATTCTTTCATTAAAAAAATCACACGGAGAAAACAGAATGTATGTTACTATCCTAGGATTAGACGAGAAATCGAAATTCTGAAACAGGAAAAATTTATCCAAATCTAGGAATATGGCATCCCAAACTTCATTTTTATTAACTTTTTTGGACATCATCCATCGTCCTAATCACTTTTACCATATTCAACAGCTCATTGACATTTTCCTCGAATGTCCGTATGAGGCAGCGCTGGTATTCGAACCAGGGCACTTGGGTTCTCAACGCGACGACGCTGCCGTGGGCCACTGGGGAAACGCAGTGTGCTGTACACCTGTTGAATATGATCGAACAGGATAAGAAGATGGATAATGTTATAAAACTGAAGATGTGATAAAATTGATATTTCAACATCAAGTATAACGTACAGAGAATATCCTAACAGAAAATAGTATAATGTTGGGATGTTTGGGGATATCCTTTCGTTTTTTCTGTATTTGGATCTCGCGTCCAAACTTATTCTCTCAGCGCAAAACATTCAAAAGCAGTTGCCAAGTCCCTCATGTCAGGATAGGGAGACAGAAGTAAGAAAAGAAAAAAAAGGATATCCGCTCCGCGATGCCCTGTGCAGAATGAGATCCACGATGTGCGGTGGCCGCAGCGACAGCGCCACCGAAACCTTGACACTCTTTTCCCTTTCGCGCACGACTCCTCCCGGTGCCTCCCCCTTCCCCCCCTCCCCCCTCGCGATCTCTGTCACCCGCCATCTGTCGGTCTCTCTCGCTCCTCCTCTTCGATGGCGTCCACGCGGAGGGTGGACTCCCCTGGGGACGAAGGTTCATACCGGAAGAGATGCTTCTGGAGGGGTGCGGACGGTTCTGATGCGCCACTGGACACCGGAATCAAAAGAGCGTCATCGCGATACGCAGATGCGCCAGAAGTAATGGTGTGCGCGACGTGAAGAATTCGCCGGTTACAGGGAACATGCTGGTTGCAAAGCGCTGGTAACGCGAATTAATTCATGCAAAAGTCGATACGCGCAAAAAACGTTTACCTGAGGATAACCAGTTAAGGGGTTGAATTGTTGTGTCCGTGTTAACTATTTAAATTTTGAAGTAGTCGTGCTGCTTAAGTCTGTCGTAATTATATCCTATAATTAAATTCGTCTTTTTGCGACTTTGTCAGCACGTGTTACTAGAATACTGTACTAATGTCTCTCCTGATAAAGTCGGAAAACAGTGATGAAATGTAGTGTTTTAAATATATATTTTTAGTGTAAAAAGGTTGTTAAAGTTAATCACTTTTAAGTCTCCATTTTATAATTGGTATTATTTAATAATAAAAAATTTCAATACACCCCCGTGGTGGTTCTTTGAAGTACATACCCACTTCAGAGTTCTTAAGGTCAAGTTAACATCAGACCCAGGTTTTCATGGTTTCATCTGTCCACCCACAGTGCTGGTGTAATGCTGTAATAATGGGTCATAAATCACGCGCAATCTTCTTCCTCGCGTCGGTTCCCTGTCAGAAAAGGAAAAAAGATTAAATAGTGAGCTTCATAGCTGTTGATTTCGATTTCAACTTTACAAATGTTTCAGGATACGCTATGCCATCTGAAAAAAAAAGAAACAAATTCATATTTAAGAAAATACATCGTACATTAATAAGTTATTCAGAGGTCAATTCACAAAAGAACGCTCAAAATTTGTAAAAAAAAAATATTTCATTCAAATATTTTAAAAAGTTGAGTAATAAATCAGAAACGATAGCGAGACATATGTCACCACAATGGAAGGAGTGAAACTCAGGAATTAGTATAACTCGAAGAGAAAATTGGTGACAGCCACGGTGACTATAATTGAACTCGATGATTCATCCACAGGTCGCTAGATGGTGCGCGTAGCCTTCTGCACCGTGTAAGAACAACATATGGCGTAACACCAGAGAGGGGATCTCGTAACAACAGAGATGCGTCGGTTGCTAAGAACAGGGTCATATAAACAGAGATTGTGATTCAGATTCGTGACTGTCAGATTAGCAGTCCTTGAGTTGAATTATTTGCAAAACTTATTGTTGTTTGAAATTATACGGTTGAACATACATTTAACAAGTATCAAAAGATTGCTACTAACTGTACTTTTAAAGGTTTTTGGTTCAATTGAAATTTGTCGTGACCTCACTAAATAAGTGACACTAATACATTAAAGTTTAATTCTGCTGATCTTCTACAAGTGTGTTCAGGAAAAGATGGCAGATGTAAGTGATTAGAATTTTTACATTAATATGCATATAGAAGAATGTGAGCTATTCTACAAGTTAATATTTTCCACACTCAGGATCAATTCTGACGCCTAAGATCCGTTGCGAAGAGAGAAAACGTATTGCCAAAAGAGCGGTTAAAAACTGCGTAAGACCACGTGGAGGACAATAAACTAATTTTCTCTTCGGAAGCAAGCAAGGGACCGACATTTCAGCACTTTACTCCTAACGATAAAAATAAACGTTGTTAGCTACGTTTTATAAAATCAACAGAACACGATCAAATTTGCATTTAAAACAATATAAATTCATATTTTTAAATACGTATTAAGAAATCTTTATTATACGTATTAGGAAATATTATTTTTAAATCGTAACTATTAAAAAAACACTAAATTCCAGATTTATTGTTAGAATAGTACAAATGAGACCACACCTAGACATGAGACTATTTACAAGTAACATTTTTGAATAAATGCAATACCGTGATTGAGAGTGACTTTACAATTTACAAATTGTGGTCCACAACAATGGTTTTAAATAATAAAACACTTGATAAGGATTATGCAGACAAATAATATTTGAAATGATCGTTTTTTTTCTTCTGCTCGGCGCCGGTGCCTACAAAGTAATTCGAAGAGCAACGTCGTATTTTTATGGTAGTCCTCTGTTTTACGAGGTGACCGGACCAGCTGGACCAGGCGCATTCGAGGGATTTCCAGGACTCCAAGGTCAATACTGACAAGCGAGATCTCTGTGGCGCCGAGAATCATTAACCGGGTAGTTAAAATCGTACCGACTCACTCCNGCGCGTACAGACTCACTCCAGTCTGGTATTATAATGCGAATATAAATTGAATGAACAAGAAAGTAATCTGGATGCTAAGGAGGATTTACGTTGTACTTTATCAGATGTTCGAATTACCGCAAAGTGCAATAAAATCTTACTTATCTTAATTACAATTAAATACATATTTTGTGTAACAACCCCTATTCTAAAAAAATAAAAAATGAATGGGGAAGCCAAATTTGAAACTTTGAATTATGTACTGGAAGACACAACGTGAAAATAAAACAAAGGAGGGAAAGAATAATTGGTTTTTGAATTTAAGAAATTATTTTAGTATACAATATATAATACAAAAGTATCTGTGTTAGAACTTCATTTTCTACTGACACAATATAATTAAAATTTTTAAAGTTCTGTCTTTCAAAGTTGCCAGCGATGTGATATCTTTAATAGCGCCTGTTGTGTTGATTTTAAGAATGGAACGCTCTATTACCTGAAGACTCTCCGACTTGATTCCCAAGATGAAGGAACCACTCACTTCAGAAGTGTTCCGAAGTCACAAGTTCGGGGAGTATTATCAATGGCGTAGCACTTTCCAATCCCATCGATGGAACAAATCAATACGCTCGAATATAGTGCTACGACATGATTCCGTTCTGCAGAAAATTATGCTAAGAGCTAAATGTGTTTTCCTTTTAATCTTCAACTTATTGCACTCATCCACGCAATTTTTTCAATTAGCTTTCACTTAATGTTGCAGTTAACAAGATGCAAAAGTTCAAGAGGGAGAGCATTGTGTTTGACTTCCACGAGTGGTAACACAAGCGAGTTTTCAACCTCCATTAAAATTAGAATAGAGAGAAGGCATATACTAAAAAGTTCTCTTACGACACTCTCTTTGTGAACTAACTTCGTTGTATTTACTGATGTTTTTATCTATATTCCAGACTAATTGTTCAGTGTAAGCAGAATCACTTGTTTACATTGTCTCAACTCTGATTATATTAAGAATCGATATCATAAAAATCTTTTCATCAATAGAATATATGCATAGAGTTGTTAAAAGTATTGTCGCATAATTTGTTTTGTCTGTGAAATTATTGATATTTATGTTGTAAGGAAACAGAAGCATTTGACTTTTTTTTTCGGGCAAAAAGCGAGTTTATTTATGTCTAAACATTGTTAATACTTCTTTAAACAATTCGCGTGTACTCACTGCATTTACTGTTGACTCGGCTGCATAACAAATCTTTCAATAGTTGAAAATGCTAATACTGTGGCAGAAATAAGAAAACGTCTTTTAAGAAAGTTTTCAATTTTCCACAAAATATTAGAAAACTCGTAATAATTCCTTAATAGACATAAGTGAAACATTTATCATAACAGCTAGAAATGGAGTAACTCATTTATACATATACATATGGAAATAGATTTAACATATTGGAGATATTGGTTGTACAGTGTGAGAAATAATTCAAGCCTCCTGTAGAAAAAATTAAGATACAAATCTCGCACCCGTCTTTATCTCTGCATCATACAATACAAGAAACCTTGGAGTAGATTTTATTATTTCCTACCGCGTGTCCACTTTTTCTTATCATAGACATGGAACACATTTTTGTGTGTGTTTCATTTAATCCTTGCATTCTTCGATACCAATCATGTTCGAGTGCTACCGCACTTAAATATATTTCAAAGAAAAAATTATCCAAGCAGAATTTTAATTTTTTGCACGGGTAGTGTTTACCACTTTCCTTGCAAGAAAGAATTGGTTATTAATTTATGAAAATTATTGAATGAAGGATGTATTGTCATGATATGAGTATTCAAGTCTTCCGACTCTTTTGAATCATAATAGGAATATAATGTTACAAATTATCGTTGGCATGAACAAACACTGACGATAGCAGTTGTAACAACTGGAATAATGTGATCGGTAATTAAAAAGATAATTGTAAAGTTGAATATATTTAATTCATTATAATAAATCATTTTGGGACAGTTTATTGTCTCTCAATACAGCATTATTTTTGTACACAATAAACCAATATCCTCCAAACAAATCCTCCGAAATATTACGTTGCCAGTCAGGTCCCATTTGACGGTAGTTCAAATTTATCCACATTCGAGAATATTTAATCATATAAATAAGAAACGTTCTAAGTGCCAAAGGAATTTTTTCAAAAATTGTTCTTCTTGGCGAGTCCAGTAATAGAGTTCGTGTCTCCTGTTGTTAAATTAATGACTACGTCGCATGAAAGTGCCGAGCTCTGTCCTATAATTGCCGTTAGTCAGTAGTACTTTTTTTAGTTTGGTGTGAGTGTAGTTTATATCCTGCGTTAAGGTTTGAATTTAAATTCTTTTGATTTTGATCACCTCATATTTTTTTTAAAGAAATTTAATTATGTTGAATATACAAATACTTTAAGAGAATGGTATTCCTTGAAACATTCATTTTATAGTTTATTGCTTATTACTTATGCTTGTAGGTTTATGTTGTATAGTGCATTAAAGAATACAAGTCGTGGAAATATATTTTTATATCTATTTATGTTATTAATGAATTATTTTACTATTTATTCAATATTGTAACGCCTGGCAGAATGTTTGTTATTAGGCGTGGCAGATACATTATAGATTATCCTTGGTATTTGAAACATTTTTTGAAATCAAAAATGAATATCTCTATTTTAATTATTTGTAATTTACAATAGTTTGGACACATGAAAACAAATTGGATAAAATTAATTTTTTCAACTCCATTTGTTGCAACACGAAACCAGTATTCTATGGAGAATTTTGCACAATTTTTTGTAATAAATTATGACGTTTAATCAGTTTTTTCTCTCTGGTAAAAACATGTTTTTGACGTAACGTTTTCCATATGTATGCCTCAATGCGAAATAAAGCGAAGAATTTATAACGCCTTACTCCTCGTTCCCGCATGTCTTCTGTGTATTGTTGGTTGCGCGTGGCGCAGGCGCGAAACCCGTCTGCTGTAGTGATTGGTGAAACAGATTGAACGAAAGCGCACGCGCGACGCTTGGAAGGGGATGGGGGTTTGGGGGAGGGGAGGGGATGGCGCCGGCGCCGAAACCTGTTTGATGATTCACGCGCCGAGAACGCGACCTGCTCAGGATCAGTGGCTACGCGGGTAATGGGGGAGGAGGAGGAAAACGATTGAGAAAAGACGATCAACGTTCACCTTTCAAGGCGAAATGAGAACTTGGGGTGAGAAATAATGGCTCATACATATTATATTTTGACACGACTTTCAACCAGGTGAAAATGGCGACGAGTGGGGAATCGAACCCGCGACGGGGGTTTAATCGCTGGGGTGTCAACCACTACCCACCTCCCACAATGGACACAATTTTCACCGATGCCTAATTCCTGAAAAGTTGAAATACATCCCGGAAATAAGTATACCCAGGCTGCACACCATGCATTGTGTACTTAAATACCTTTTTCTCGCGTACCTTCGTGTTAAGGTCAGTTAATCATATATTTGTTCCGTGTACCTACCTATACTTGGAGAAGATACGTAAAATGGTGTACAGCTGTGAAACACAAACGGGTGGTTTGGTGTTTATCACTCCGGCGATCAATGAAGGAGCCCGAGGTTCGATTTTACTTGTCCGAAAATTTTTGCACATTTCTCCACGTCTCGAGATATATGCATTTTAATTTATGATTTATGTTTAATTCCAAAAACGTAATTTACTCCCAGTGAGGAACAGTTTCCACGAAATCGGTAACGTAGATACGAGATAAAATCAATCCATTACACACAGCATGAGACAATAAAGTCATACATTTGAGTACGTTTGTTCAAAGAGAATGCTTGAAATAAATGTTATCCTTATTTATTTTCAGAAATTTCGTCCTTTATGTAAAGCAATCTTTAGGCTAGATTATTTTCATTAATGAAATGCGTCAAAAAATTGCTATTTATATGGAGGTCGAACTAAGTGAAAAGTGACCCAGTTGGATTGAGGCGGAAATTTTCCTTAAAACCTAAGATTCTGAGTTCGTATCCCGGTTAAGTGAAGGATGTTTAATATGTTGTACTCCTGGCAACGCTAAACCACCACGAATTGCTTTTAAGCATTAGTATCACCTTATTATTTCCTAATATAATTATCTCAGAGGCGCGTCTGGGGTTGCCCAGTCACATCTAGCTTAAACCGGTCTTCTGAGTGAAAACCAAAGAAGAATAACTCTGCTTGAATATTGACACTAGAATTAACGAAGCGCCCCACATCAGTATATCAATTAACAGAATGTGAGTCAGAACGCATCCGAGTTCATTAATGTGCTAAGTATTCTGGACAATCACGCTTTATTGAATTAGTCATCGAGAAACTCGGTAAATATTAAATCATGATTCCCAATTTAATCAACTTAATCTTAATTCCTCGTAAGTTGGCGACGTACCAGTAACCCATCTTATAGAAATGTGAAAGACTTTTTCTCTTTAATAAAATTGTTTGGCAATCACATCACTCAACTGAAAAACTTGAGAGAACAGCACGCTAGTGAATGAATGGTTTACAAGTTGTCTAAAAACATTTTAGATCAAAAAAATAATTGATAGGTGATATAAGGCAATACTGCACATTTTTCACGAAGAAATATGTTTAGTGACATTAATTTATATTGTGGATGAAAAACAGAATGCACTAAAATAGTAAAGGTGAAAAGTCAACCCAATATTTAATCCTTTTCTCACACAGGCGAGAAAACGTGTTTGTCAGGAAGAGAAGATCCTTTTAAACTTGACCCTTTAATAATTTATATGAGCTCGCTAAAAGGAAACTGCCAATGAGTTTGGGAAATGATTCTCATTTTAGAATCAAGAAATATCATATCCGTTTCGTCGGTATTTGTTATTTTTTGTACAAAAATGACTCCTAATTCATACGAATAAATACTTACAAACCAGAATTGGTTTCACTTAATCTATTTCATTTTATTCTCTTTCTGGACTCATTATATTCTTTTTCTGTCATTTTATGTTTTTATTTGCGCGTACTTCCCTCCAGTGTTGTCATATTATCCATTGGATTCTGTTCCTAATAAACATATGCGACGTGATAAACATATGCGTGATAAACATATGCGACGCAATGTATATTATTTCATAACATACTGCTGAAAAACAATGTAAACTTCTTCGTAACTAAGTGGACGTTCCTATCTTCCAAGTTTCATACTTTCTTTCTTCATTTCTTCAAGTAATCTTTCTCCTTCTGACCCATACATCGTACAATCAATTGAAATACAAATGTGTTGACGTGTTTTAGTTTCTTAACCACGTTTGCATTCATCATCTTCCTCTGTTCCAATTCTGAATATATTTAAAAAGAAATATAATACTAATTGTATTGTAAAAAATCTGTTAAACTGTGTATGACCAAGTGGAGGACAATAAACTATTTAATACATATTCATTAATCCATTGATTACGTTTCCTACAGTGATGAAGTATTGGTCCCAAGTTAGGCCAAACCGGCAACGGTAAATGTGTGGCGCGAATATAGCTAAGTGACAGCTAAGGAAATGTTTGGTTTTCCTTGAATCGGGTGCTGCTCCTTATACAGCATGTGGAAAAGCAAGCACACTCAACGGACCAGTGACGTCGGCGGCACGGCGAGTCTCGCAGTTCGGAAGGATATATGTAGATGAGCCCGAGTGACAAACGGCAGCCGCGCCAGCTGTTTNCTCGCAGTTCGGAAGGATATATGTAGATGAGCCCGAGTGACAAACGGCAGCCGCGCCAGCTGTTTATTTATGCGAATGCGACGGTGGCCGCCGCTAAAAGCGCGTCTTACTAATACTCCACGACACGGGGCCACACATGAGATGACTTTTTGCGGAACACTAATGGGTCTGTATGTCTTAACACACACACACACAATATTTTTGCAGGAGTTATATGTTAAAATTGTTAAAGAGATCGGCATCAGTAAAGATAACGCCAAGTTTTTATCGCACGTGAACTTTGAGTGTCTCTGTTAGACAATTATTATAAAAGTCAATTTTTTTTAAAGTAGCGTAATAAGTTATTGGATAGTTATTGACTACGTCACAACTACATGTTGCAGCAAGTTTCCAACATCATAACAATTTTATCTATTCAAATATAATCCATAAATTTTTGTTTTCAATCGTACAACACGTTGCTCAGGTGCTGTAGATGATATAGTAAAAGGTCTAATTTTACCTACTGTCACGTTCTCTGGCTTTTCCTTGGATGCACAAAGAGAGTTCCGCGATTTCTTGGTCTCGACACTAGCAGATGATGATTTAGCCAGCGTGAGATTCGCCCGCTTAATTCAGGTGCTACGCCCACTGAACGCAATAAAATAAATTTATCAGAACACATCTTCACATAGTCTATCGCGATATTAATTAGGTTATGTCCCATTCTGGTCCGGGTTTTTCACCGGTTTTCCTTCAGGTAGAGGCGGAAGAGCCTCTCTGGGCCTGTCTCTTATACACATCTAGATGTGTATAAGAGACAGGGCATATACTAAAAAGTTCTCTTACGACACTCTCTTTGTGAACTAACTTCGTTGTATTTACTGATGTTTTTATCTATATTCCAGACTAATTGTTCAGTGTAAGCANTAGGAGAGTGCTGAAATCTTAAATCCACCACTACCTGAGGGCCCTTGGTCGGAATTGATGGGATGGTCCCTTTCTTACATCCGGAGAGTAAATCAGTTTATTGCCCTCCGCGTACTCATGTGAAGTTTGTAACTGCTTTTTGGACAATAAATTTATTTATATTGTCATAGATACAAATTCAGTTGTTTGTGAAGTTTCAAAACTCCGTTTACACATTACTCGCACATGAATTAATATTTACGCCAATTGCAACTCCGTATTATGAAAACATTAAAATTCTCTTGCTTCCCAGTGCCTCTCATATATGCTAGAAACCATATTTATATGACACAAAATCGGGTAATCTATTTGTAACCATAAAATTACCCCAATATAAATTATTAAATCTCTTGTAATACATATCAAAAAACAAAGATATTGGAAATTAATCAACTAATTATGTTCCTAACAATCGAATTTGTGTCACCCATACGAGTGAAACCTTGACCGCTCATGCATGAAACTGGTGGTGAAAGTATTGGCAATGTCTCTTTGGGAACCCTCACAAAAACAGGTGGTGCCTTGCGTAACACAACGTATTGGAGAACGAACAGATGCAGACGCGTAAATTGTTTAGGTCATACGATTTCCTCCATATTTGTTTTATTTTATTATAAAACAGAGGAAATCAAAAGTATCCTGGCATTTGTAAGTTTATGTAAATAATATTTCCTTTCTTTTCCGCAGATGTAGATATTATTGTTCGTTTAACATAGTGCTATTGAGTTTGGCAAGATTGTAAAGTGGTATTTCTTTGGTGATACCATTTTTTTTTTGCGAATGACCGAACGTGGTAAGGTGTTAAAACGCACAAAAGTAGGAATGATGTCACTGTGACGCATCCACGCCTTCTATGTGAAACGAACCCACATTTTGAGGCATTTGGACCCACACTTATACCGTGCGTCATTCAACTTAAATATACAACAAAAAATATTTAGCGAACCATTATTTGGATACTAACGGAACTACTAAAAAAAACTCGAAATAACAAAATTTAAAACTATTTTTTAAAAATAAATCCTTGTTAAACTAAGGCAAGTGTTCAACTCAATGTACATTTTATGATAAAATATAGCAAGGCCTTTCCCAATTGTTTCAAAACTAAAAATCAGTCGTTCATTAATACCAATCGTAACACTGATTAACATTCGGATGAGCGTAATGTTCAACTGAACTGATACGCATGTAACTATCACACTGTCGTCTGTTGGTTGTTGTTTGCTTTCGTATAATAGTGTGCAATAATGAGTACTGTAATATTAAATCCAGCTAAATGAAAAGTCCTATCAGTGATTAGATTTTTAAGCGCAGATCATACTACTGCTGAAAATTCGCTCTCAGTTATGTAAAACACACACTTACCGTAAGGTGGAGGGAAAACTTAATTATAACAAAGGGAAAAATTTCCTAGTATATATTTCTAACCACGAATAAGCTGTTCACGTTCCAAACGTTAAAATGAGATGAAGAGTAAAAATGTTGATTTTAGACGAATTTTCACGTCGCTGTTGTATTTTTGTGACCAATTCCTCCAATTTGGGGTTTTATGAGTCTAAACACAAAAGAAAAACATGTACCATTGCAAAGAAAACTACAACTATTGAATACGTATAAATTGCATCTACTTTCAAGTGACTTCGTCCACCTCCTCACCTTCCTTTACTTCCCCACCTCCTCACCCCCCCCGGTAGCAGAAGGCAGATGAATGATACTTAGCGGCTCCGGAGTGATAGAGAAGTTTGCAATGGTGGCTGTTGCTGTAAGAGGAATCTAGTGAGAGCATGACAGCTCATGAGTGATCACTTGCTTCTAACAGAAGGCGCCATTTCTCAACACCAGTTACGTCGACGAAGACGCTCTATGCGTTTCTGCAATGACACTCTTTTATCTCCTTAATCGGCTGTTTCGGATAATTATGATATCCCAGATGTTTCAATATATTTTCTTGCGGTAATTTCTGGGTTTTAAGTAATACAATCAATATTTATTTCGGGATTAATACAAACACACAAATAAACATATCTCAATAAAAACTGATTTCCCGCCACATTTCGAAGTCATTACGAGGCTCACTTGAATTTTAATTTCTTTTCTATTTTCCGTTCTAGCTCGTGTCGAGTTGTTTTTCTCTTCCATATCTACTCATCCCGTATGTGATACCTCGTATTGCACAAATCTTTTCCGTGAACTCACAAAGTATTTCGTATCTTTCTTTTGTTTCTATTATATATAATAGAAATATCCAGTTTCTATGTCTATAAAAACCTTTTTGTTCTCGGGACGACCACACGACTAGAGTTGTACATTGAACATCGTACAATAGTTTTACAAGCCATGTACGTTTCTATATTTCCTCTAATCTTTATTTTTTTAATCCATTTTAAAGATATTGGGATACCCTAAGGCTATCTATCTAACATGGTCATTAAAAATTTTGATATGGTCATTAAAAATGTGAGACTGAGTTGCCCTGGTGAATCTATTTCAAATTGTTTAAAACTAACATGCAATCAAAGAACAAATTGTCAGAACGCTAGTTCTCATGGTCTGATCGCGAAGGACTACGCACCCTCGAGATCTTTCATTAAATAAATGCTTTCCATATATTTGTCTTGGATTCATAATGGTTTAATTAAAATGAATTTATTTGTTTTCGTAATATACTTTAATTTCCATTGAAGTGGCTATGCATGTAGTTCCACTCGTGGTCGCCGATTGTCGTGACAGAGCTACTGGCTCGGAATATCTGTGCAGTCTCCTAGAGCAAGCTGCAGTGGACGCTATGGATCGATACTTTGATTATTGTCGAGATATCGAGGTCTGCCTGCGGACTGCGGGTCAACAGACAGCATAGTGAGGGATGGAGTGACCGAGACGTTGCGAGTTTATGGTAGAGCGAGTAGAAAGGATGACTAGTAAACTTGACTTCTATTAGTCTCTCGTGATTTGAGAGATGGCTATCGATAGCGTACAAATTTTTCGTATTCTACTCAGTGGACTTGTCGTTTGCTTATTTCTTTGCGTTCTCTATAACAGTCAATCATAGTTTCGTTAATACCAACGGGACTATTATTTCTCCTGAGTATCCACCGTTCGTCCACATGGTTCCTCGTTCAGAGGTCATTCTGCGACGTATTATAATAATGTATAATATGTCCCACATTGTTACCTCATAAATTGACTTTGAAGAAGTGGTCCAAGAGAGATTCAACCCACATGTAAACTGACATATTTGTTACTGTTCATGTTTCTGTCAACTGTGCGATTTGCTTCAGATAACCTTTATTTCACGAAATCGCAAATTTTATCAATGTCTTAATTTTCAATTGTGTTATCACATAAATTATATCATCAAATACTTATCGTCATTGACAAATCATTTTTTCATAAGACAGCAATAGCGCTGTTAATAATTTCCTTCCTTATCTGTGTGGATGAATTCTTAACTCAGGTTCTTTTCCACAGTGTACTATATTCGTACAGATGAATTCTCTTCACGTAGAATTATTTTTAATCGGATGTTTGTATCTTACTCTTAAAAATGCATTTATCAGAAATATCTAACGAACAGTGTAAGTACGATAAAAAGCCGCAGAAGAGATAACTATCGTGTATCTAACGAGATACTTGTACATTTCTGTTGTAAGGTATGCGTGTGGTCTGAGTTTGAGCGCGGGTTCTCTTGTCTACATCGATCGATCTGATAAAAGAGCGAGCAACGAGTCTTGTTTGGTCAGGTCATCTGTGAACACGATACTCGATGTACGCTCTACCAATTGTTACCCACAGAGTCACGCAATTTAAACATGATGCACCTTAAGGTAGTACAACTGTAGGTAGAATTAAATAACTAAAATATCTTAAATCGACATAAATAAAGAGAAAAACATGTACTTATTGTCATTTCAACTTGAAGAACATACCTCAGCGAGCATTCAAATAAAATAATTGCAATTGTAATTGATGTTGAATTATATGGCTTGTTATGGAGAAAACATTTATTTACAAAATAAACCCAACTTTTAAATCACGAAAGTGATGGAAGTTTACTTTGATTTGTAGAAAATTTTGCATAGTATTTTGTACATCACATTTATCGATAAATCCCGGGACATTTGAGAAAGCTATTTAACTTTTTCTGAGATGCATAAATCACGAAATATTTGCGTTCGGCCGCCATGTTTTTACTTTATGCTCTTGTGCATTTCAAACGAGTCAAGCGAGTTCCTGAATATTGATTGTACTATACTTCAAACTGATAGATGTAAATTAAATAATGTTTATTTCATCATTATAATTCGTAATGTTGGGTTATAG
>NNCF01127322.1:35564-48896 GCA_002313205.1 Laupala kohalensis
CTTTGACTTGGATTAAGGGCTGGTCCCACCTTAAAGGATGGAGGAGTGAGTCATCTCTTAAATCGCTAATATTAAGTAACTCAGTAAGAAATCTGAAAATCTTGTAAACAAATTTCAATAATTTTATTTTCCGCAAGAGAGAGGCAAAGTTGATTTTTAGATGAACTCTAGATTAACATTATGGATGATTCTTTAAGATCAAACGTACTATTCAAAGAGTGCATCATAAAGTAACAAAACAGAACGGCAATAAATAAAATACAACTGTACTCAGGCAGTCTGATATGAACTCAATAATAAATACGTCGAAAAGAAATATAGTTTTTATTCGGAAATTACAAATTTGACTCGAATTATAAATTTCGACCTCATTGGAATAAACATTTTTTTCTTAGTGTTATACCGTTATCGAAATAATTTTTGTTATTAGCTAGTCCGAGAAATAAATTGATGCGAATATACACAGTAGCGCATAGTTTCTTCATACACCCACAGATGAGTCACATTCATGTTAGTCCCTGCTGTGCACCCCGCTAAGTAATAGGTGACAGAAAAAGACCAAGTTCATGACTATCCCTTTAGAGAGCACACAAACTATTTTAGGACGGGCTGCTATCCATTTCTGTCGTAATCCTTTGCAAGCAACCATGTATAGCACCAGAAACGTCTGAAGATCGACCAGTGTCTATCGATAACATCTGGAATGCGCCAACCTCCGTGAGATGGATGACTGCATAATCGTGTGCTAGGATCGCTGCGAACGCATGCGCAATGAAGCGACGCCATGGCTATCGGTCCATCGCTGGGCAAACACGACTGTTCACCCATTTCATACCTTCAGCTTAGTCTACTTACCAGTACCTCTGCTTTATCTCTCGTCTTCGGATAACCTTCGGCAATGTGGAAATGGCGACGGTCCAGTATTCGAACCGGGGATCACTGTTTGGCCGCAGGGTGCTAACCACTACACCACCCATTCGCCTTCCACAATTGTACACCATTTTCACACAGGCCCAACCCCGGTGGAACTGAGACACATTCCTTTACAGGTTATACGTGAACCTAAGCGGTACACTATATTATATGTGCATAAGTACCTGTTTCGCACATACTACGAATTTAGGTTCGTAAAGCATACACATTGTCCGTATGCCTAAACAAGGAATATGGTAACTTTCGGACAGGTGAAAATGGCGACGAACCGGGAATCGAACCCAGGGAATGGGAAAAAATTTATGCATCTCTTTTTCCTTTTAAAAGTTCAGAAACACTTCATTCAGTTAAGGGTAAAGTTCAGAATCAGTCAAACCCCATTCACAGTTCATGTACCTGAACTGTGATTGAGGTACAACCATTAACTTATTTTTAACGACATTTTTGGTCCTTTTTGTACTAATCAGTCACCAAAAAACTCAGTGAGTGATGTAATAGCAGTCTCACTTTTTTTCATTCTTCACGGCATCAAATTTGGTTGGGATGAAATATACTTCGATTCTTCCTGTAATGCGTGATGTAGTTTGTTACACTAAAGAAATCGTTGGCACGATAAAAAGTCGATGTTAGAGTCTGGATATGGCCAGCTAATAGGCTCGATTGGGGGAAAAAGCCTTATCAAATGTTTGCTGGAGCCGATTATCACCGACCAAACGATATATCAACTAATTTTAGATCACTCTGTTTACTGAATATTCCAGTTTTCTCGTATGCGATCTTTTTTGCTCTTTGGAAATGATCATCAATGGAGGACAATAAACTGGACAAGTGTTGCATTCACCGATGATGGCAAACAAAATAGGTTTCGGAAAACATTCACCTTACGACATTAAATTTATTATTTAACTATAACGGTAAATACATTGTGTCCGCGGTCCGAAAGACAAGCAACTTCAAAAATGTCGAAAGAACAGTGTTTTCTGTCAGCAAAGTCCAGTCAAAGTCAATTTAGTCTCTTTTCTTTAAGTAAATTCAAACAACCCAATAATTCATATATTTGAGCTTAAGGGTCAGTAAATAAAATATTTATTTTTGCTCAGAAACGTTTCAGAATATTTTATGAATGCTGAAATACAATATTTCGTCGTAAATTCTCAGTCTTAATTGCTTTATTTTTGCTTTATTGTGCTACCACGTTCAGTATTGCTATTAGGCAAGTTTTTGTGAAAATTCGTCGTAAGTAACTGGAGCCTATTTATTGTAAGCTTCAGTAGTACTTCATATCACTGAGAGGACCAACTAATTGATATTGTTTGAAGTTACCCTTCAAGATCTGATCGCGCCTTCGAGCTAAAAGGTTTTGTACCTTGTTGAAATGATGATCTTCTCTGATGGCATAACAGACATTTCCTCTAATAAAATATGTTACGTGGAACTAGATTTGACAATCGTTTGCTTGTTTAGAAACATACATGTACAAATAAATATAACTATTAAAGAACGAGGAGAAATGCAGAAACCAGTTTTATTTCAGTTCTTTTATGAATCATAAAATATATAGTTGTGAAAGAGTGACTTGAAAAATCAAAATGTTGTTGTCGAAATCACAAATATATTTTTGAAAATGTATTTTTTTACATGCGATTGATATCACAACCACGTGTGAGAAAATAAAGAACAAAAAAAGTATTTTCACTTCAATATTTCTTAAGCGTCGCTCCTTGCCTCGAATTCAATTCATGCTACGAGTGCTGCTTATATCGCAGCGCGGGTCTTCCTCGACGACGTCGCCACTCGCATTCCGATTGACTACTGCATCTGCGCCGTCGGCCAATCGAATTGGCTCCGCGTAACTCGGGAGTCGTCCGCTTGGAGCGCTACACGTCGGCGACGTTTCACTCGCGAAGGGACTGTGGTGGCGGCGGGCGCAGCGCGGCGGCTAGTCTGAGTCGAAGCGAAATTTCACCTCTATATATGGACGACTGGTGGAGCCGGTCGTGGGCGAGTGCAGCCCGTGGTGATGGTAGTGACCGCGGCTGGCGCTGACTGACCTCCGCCCTCGGCCGTTTAAGACAGTGCAACGAACGTGTTGTAAACGCGGTCAAAAAGTCGACAGCCTTGAGAATATACGGGGATGATAGCATTACTCAAAACGACTTACGAAGGGTTAATTACTTTATGCCTTGGTTTCTCGACCTTCTGTGTAATGACCCAAATGTGGTAATTGTTTTCTATTCACGACCCGATATAAAATAGTAGTGTGTACTAAAATACTGTTTGAATTAAAGAAATTAAGAGGAATACAATAGTAATTGTTGTATTCTACAATATTAATAATTACAATGTACAAATAAAAAAGTATACAATTTCTCTGAAGATTTTCTAAATTTCAATGTTTTATACCCGCGAATTTTGTATCGAAATATGTATTTTACCTTAAGACAAAAGGAATGCAAGGAAATATTGGTATAGAAAATAATTGCCCTTTTCTTATACTTATGTTTGCAGATTATCCTATAAAGACAAACTCGAGAAAAGTAAGCTGCTTCGTGGTAACTTTGATTTCAAACTTGATTCAGTCTATTTTCGGCATTACTCGCGTATTGGTAACTCCGTGGTTATCTTAGTCATCAAAGTTACGGGTCACGATTCGTAAATTATAAGCACTTGATTTATTATTTCATACACCGACGCATTGAAATTCGTTCGAATTCTTCACAAGCGCTCGTTAAAACATCGATTCTTATCGGTCAAGTCAACATGATAAACGTGAGATGTATCAGCTCATCAATACGACAGTCGGGAAGGAAGATACATTGTTAATGCGCACGTATTGTGACGTTGTAAACGAAAGATAAACATTTGTAATGGGAACTGCGAAGGATTAGCGGGATTAAGAAGTTTTTGATTAAGTATAAGATTTAACAGCATTGAATTTGAGAAACTAATCTCTTAATACAACTGGGGATGAGAGATAGTAGTTCAAATTGTACAAACGCACGTTATCGCAAAATATTTTTTTTTTTCTTGTGATGTTTTTTTTTTTTTTTTTTTTTTTTTTTTTTTTNAGTGAAACTAAATTACCACTTAAAATTTTCAAAAAATATAATTGGTTTGGACATGTTCATACTATACTAGAAAATGGTATATTTTTTCTATCTTGATTCTATTCTACGCATAGTACAGTACATTAATTTAGAGGATATTTCTGAATATTGACATAAGTTAATTAGTTCATAATATATGTTAAAATAATAAGCATAATCGTTAGTCAAAATACGACTAGTTAATATATTCATCATCACATTCAGTAATTTCTCATAAATTTTTAGTTCCTTTTCTGCGTAACCGGGCGGAGTAAATATTACATACAAAAATTACATCAAGAAAAAAAGCTAATTGACTTCATTATTTCAAAAGGAAATTACTTGACTACTCGAGTCCTAACAACTGACAGCTCTTACGCGTTGGATCATGTTAGTATAAAAAAGTATTCGTAGAAAATTGAATAATCACATACTATTCACAAGTGTTCTGATGTCCTGTTTACGTATGTCCTGTAAATATGAAACAGAGAGAAACGTACCTACAACGAGCAGATGGGCAAAATAAAAATAGTATCTGGCATATTATTCAGGTCAGTACAATAATCTTGGTAAATAAAAATAAACGTTTTTCTTAGTTTCATTTAATTTCCTTTATTGACCAGCACAGTTATTACTAGAGACAATACCCACTCTCTCTGCGAGAACGTGATGCCAATCGGAAGTCCCAATCCTCACGAATGAAAGAGCGGCTCCTTTGAACCCAGGACGTTTCTCTGGAAGACTCGTCGCCTGACCAGCATCCTAAGTGAATCACAAATCACATCAGCTTTCACTTGTGGGACCGCCTTCACCAATGTATCACTTTAAGAAAAGGGAAAATGAGCGGTTGCTGTCAGGAAATTACCTCTGATCAGCGGGATGTGATGGAAGAGCAGATGGTAGGGTTACGCAAAGAGATGGACGTCTCTAGGACTACATGAAAAGGTTCAGGAACACGTCGAAGGAGAAGAAGGTATGTTTATCTTCCGAGCAAAGCAAACACTTTTCGCATGTCATTGTACAAAATCTCCGAAGGAAAAGATTCCCTCGAAATGAGACCGAAGCTGTTCTCCGAAGTAATTCACATGTGTGCGTGTTGTGAATTATCTATTCTAATAAGAGTGAATTATTTGGATTGGCTGTTGCACGATAATCAGAAAAAATATTCGATGAAATTATTTTAAATTTTAAATAAGGACTATTGCAATTAAAATGCAAAGTGTGGTTAATATAGACGAAACAAGTAAAATTGGTTGCTAATTAGTAGATGTGAAACTTTTCACATAACTGTTGACTATGAAGCTGAAGTTTACGAATGTGCCCACCCGAGTTCAACTGCGTTTCGTGAACCTAACCTAACTTATAATCTACGTGACCGAATCGTAGAAGCAAAATTATTTAAAGGTTTCGAAGAATATTGTTTTCAAGTACATAACTGTAAAGTAAAATGAAAACCAAAGAATACCGGATGTTTAGGCACCAAAACATACAAAATATGCCAGAAAGTTAACAAGAAGAAATGCGAAAAAGTGTGTTACAGATTTTAAAATAAGACATTTCTCATTGAACAGGCATATTTTATGTTCTAGCAACTATGATAAACATCAAGAAACACATCCTAGATGTTAAATGATTTCTGGAAATAAAGGTAGAGTGCTCAAAATTAATCAGAGAGTAACTTAATTTAATATCTTCATTGGATTAAAAATCATTACACCGGGTTCGTCAGGTTTTACTTTCTCAAATACAGAGTGTATAGACAGTATTGTAAAAGTGAAAAAAATTCGAAAGCGAGATTTCGACGGAAATTTCCGTTTTGGCGATCCCTGATTCTGAAAAAGTTGTTTTTGGCATAACGTCCGTCCAACCGTCTGTGCGCAGCGATTCTGAGTAAAAAAGATGAACCAATTTAATTTGCATTTCGTATTTACGGTTGAATTTAGCACGTGCTCTAATTTTTTTTTTACTTTAAAACAAAAAGTACTTCACATGAAGGTTAAAGTACTCTTTTGAATGTTTCTCAAAAACGGTTCCAACGATTTTGTTTACATTTTCTGAACGTAAGGTACAATTAGTATGCATTACATCCGCATTAGCGATAATTTGCTTGAAAGTTTGGTATAGACGCAGTGAAATAATTTGTCTGCTACACTTCCACATTTGTTTACAGTTTCAGGAAGCTTGAATAATATTTAGCTCTTTAAATGGACCAAGCAGTCGTAGAATATACTCTTCGTAAACTGAAATGAAATACTCGTATATGATAATGGGAAAAACACACAGGAGGATAACAAACGCGCTGCAGATACGAAGATACATCAATTTCTTTCTACAACGAAATTACATTTACATAACACTTTTACGATATTTATAAGGCTATGTCGCTGTATGTTTTGAATAATTTTCTAAATATTTATTTTACTTTCAATTTTCAAATAAAAGAGTAATAAAATCATCTAGCGATTTTGAGCATGAATAGAGCACTGTAAGTCGACCAAAATATAGAGGACCACACCAGAAATGACCCTTTCACTATAGAATTCTTTCTCACTCTATGCTGCAGACGGAGAAACACATATGAGAAAGTATGTGCAATGGATTTGCAACACAAGTTTTTAATGTGATCATTCCTGTTTCTTTTTTATTGTATGTTAAACATATTATATTTTTAGTTGTTCGGAACAAACCCATAGACATAAATATAAATAGACCCAGCGGTCTTATGTACTGGTTGTCCGAAGGGAAAAACAAAGTTTGGTGCCTCTGTCTCTTTCGCATATCGACTTGGGTGGGAGAACTCGATTCCCCCCTAACTCTAACTGCTGTCGGCTGCGCACAAGCCATTGCGCACCGACCCTCCTTCCCACCTCCAAGCACGAGTGCGGGAGAGATAGCGACACCGCACAGTACCTCGTGTCATGCAGTAGAGACCGCTGAGTTGATATAATATGTAAGTGGGTGAAGATACCACGTCTCACTAGACAGAAATGCCCATGTTTTGGTCTTCCCTCTGTGACAGGTTACATTAATGGTACGTAACCTTGGTAGTTACGATTATTGAGACATCGATTGTCCCGGACAAACAACGTATATTAACTCTAGACGCGAATGCCCACGTTAACCTAATAATACCGTAGTACTAAAATTATATATACATATTCATACAATTGTTCGTAATTCAGAACGAAAAAGATTAAAAATAGACGTCAGTTACTTTCTTAAGGTATTGGAAATACCCTAATGAGTAAAGCTATTCAGTATTGAGGCATAAATTAGATTCCATCGCTGAAATAAACCTCAACTAAACCCGGTATAATAAAATGAGGGAGATTCACTCCCACAGGTCTCGAAACAAATGTATATACTTAGTAGTACTGATGTAAACGAAAATTGTGAGTATGTTTTTACTCACCATTCCGGTTTTATAATAACAACGAAAGGTATAACAAAATAAAGTGCGAAAAATAATTATAAATAAAAACGACCGTAAACGATGTAACCAACAGTTTTCTTCTATCCAATAACAAAGTACAAAAAAAGTAACTTTCATGAAATGGTATTTTTTTCAATGGTGAGTCATGCATTAATGTCTTATATTTGTTTCTCTTGTTTTAGGTAAGTTTGTTGGTGATATGATTCTTGTTTCCGGAGTAATTTGGTGAGTGAGCATGACATCGTATTAATTCTACGTTCATACACAAACTTTTTCAATTCACAGAGTTTAAAGCATAATTTAATGTTCTTCTGCAGAGGCGTAGTAGATATAGTTCCGAAACGTAATCCTTTTCCATGACTGTGCAGTTTTGATGAAATGGAAGTTCGAAAAACAAAAACGTTTTCCATATAACGTCACTCTAACACGTTCTATTTGAAGCTACGGAAAAAATGTTTCATTGATTCAATCTTCGAATATATTTTTTATCAAAATAGTATTTTTACTAAAGTAGTTTCCTTATTAATTATATTTTCTTCTTAGCCTGTACAACCCTCCAGAAGTGTTAATATTTTTTTCTGAAACACGGTGGAGAATTAGACATTCATTTTAAGTATTAGAAATTTATAATATAGATTTTAGTTAGATATGCTAAAATGTTTGTAAAGATATAAACTTGACTTATTGTTATAAATACTAATCAATGAGCAGGAAACAAAATACTGTAGAGATCAAAAGAACATTTTAAGAGTATGTGGTTGTAAAAAACTTTATTAAATTTCTTTAAATCGATTCATTTCAAATAAACATCTTGCTGATCATTACATTTGACATGAATTGAAGCGATTGCTACTCAACTGAACGTTAAAACAATGGTTGGATTGCTCTGCAGAAAGGGTTGACATCATAAAGCAGAAACTAGTTTTGTAATGTTAAAATAATTATATCAACTCTTCAAAATCTATATTTATTCAATGACACCCTAAAGATTAGATTTACTGAATAGTTTCATGAAATTCATGTCATTGTTAAGGTCGACCCAAGTATCGAAATTGTTTACAATAATGAAGAGAAATTTTTAAATTTTTTGTTGCGCACTATGTGGAATATATTTCACTAAAACCAACCAGCATCAAACCCAGTGTTCCCTGACCTATACTACGGTTTCATTTTAAAATCTGGATGGGGCGCAGACTCTAGGAGCGTCTGGGGGTGGACCCACTGGTGAACTAGTCCATAATTCGCGAGACAACAGTCAGCCGGGTCCTCGGCTTAGGAGCTCGTAGGTTCTCATAACAGCTATTTTACGCGCACTATTACTACTCACAAACCTTCATAACCCCTTTTCACGCCAGCTGTTATTTGATACTCGTCTTTTATTAGTGGAGAAGAGAGAAAGGGATAATCAAGTGACCAACTCCAGTTGATCGACATTGCTATAAGAAACTGCGCGTAGTATTTTTCGGAAATATGAGAAATTCCGCATTATATTTCATCCCCTGACAGTTCTCTCTTGAAGTGGGGACTCTACCGTGAAGGTGTTGGGCCTATACGCCCCCGACGGATATCAGGTGGTGAGGCGTGTGGATTAATTCCTTTTAACCATCAAAGGTGTATCTTATTGATTCCGAAAAGTTACGCAGATTTAAGATAAAATAGTAATAAGTAATAAAATAGCAGTAAGTTACAATATTTTTAAAATAAAAAAGTAATAACAAATAATAGGAAAAACGATACCCGGTTTCTAGTTTCACTTACATATGTCATAGTGCAGTGGTTTTGCACCACTATTTTATATACTTTCTCATATACGTTTCTCCGTCTGCAGCATTGAGTAAGAAAAAATTATATAGTGAAAGGGTCATTTCTGTTGTGGTCCTCTATATTTTGGTCGTCTTCATGCTCAAAGTCGCTAGATGAACTGATTACTGTCTTTTATTTGAAATTTAAAAGTAAAATAAATATTAAGAATATTATTTCAAAACATATAGCACACGTCTTATAAATATCGTAAAAGTGTTATGTAAGTGTAATTTCGAAATACAGAAATTAATGTATTTTCGTATGTACATTGCGTTTGCTGTCCTATGTATTTTATCATTATCTTTCATTTCAGATTTCGAAAAGTATATTCTACGTCTGCTAGGTTCACTTACATTGCTAAATATTATTCCAGTTCTTGAAACAGTAAACTAATGCGTAAGTATAGCAGACACAAATTATTTTACTGCGTCTATACCAAACTTGGAAGCGAAATATCGCTAATGCGGACGTAATACGTACTAATTGTATTTTACGTTCAGAAAATTTAAGCTGAATTGTCGGAGTCGTTTTTGAGAAACATTTGAAACAGTATTTCGACATTTGAAACAGTATGTGTAGTACCCTTTGTTTTAAAGTAAAAAAATAGAACACGTGCATAGACAACAAGTAACTTCTACCGTAAAAACGAAATATGAATTAAATATATTCATCCATCTATTCAGAATCGCTGCGCACAGACGGACAGACGTTTTGCCAAAAATCACTTTTTCAGAATCAGCGATCGGCGAAACGGATATTTCCGTCGAAATCTGTCTTTCGATTTTTTTCACGATTACAAAACTTATTACGTATACGAGAAAATAAAAATCGATATCACAAGCGGAATTGGAATGTAGTTATGAGCAAACGAAGATCGCGTGAGCCACAAAAGGTGCATTGAGGCGAGGTCTTTCACAACCATTCAGGTAATTAGCATGGTTCGCAGTCGAGAGATTTTCTCTAGAGCCTTCTACAGTTCCCCAAAGACTGAAGACGACTCTGAAAGCGGCTTCACCAAACACTCCTTGAATATGATGTTCCGAGAAAATAATTTCCAAGCATAATACACGGGTTTGCTCATTTCCTCTTCTATCTTTGCAAATAAAGGTTATTTCATGAATGTTTAATTTATATACCTTCGTGGGATGTTATGAAACGGTTTTACTTGTTACTTTCATTCCGCAATTCAGTTTGTCAACGCCAATAGTTTGACCCGAAGTCTTCAAGTTTGCTAAATCTTAACTGTATTCTGTGTTTATTCAGAGTTCAGGGTTGTGATTTATATGGATCACTAAATTCAAAGTTACTCAACAAGTATGCCCATTTTTAGGGCTAAATTAACAGGTAAAGGAAATATTTGTTAGGGAATTATCTTATCGGACACCATTGAACATGGATGCATTTTATACTCTAAGAAACCCCTAATTTCTACTGCAAAATGAACTATATAATTTATATTCAATCTAAAAATACTAATATAAGTTTTCGCACGATGAAGAGGAAATATATTCGTACATTATATTTCGCCTTTATACTCAAATGTTGGATTTTGTTAAATGTTATTAGTTATATAAAATTAATATAAAATAAAATATGGGAATAATATAAAATTAAATAATAAGAAAACTCCACAATTCATCAAAAAGTATCATATTTTATCAAGTTTTAAATTTTTTCCTTCATTATGTTTACTTTTTTTTGAAGAAATCCAATTTTAACTTTAATTTTCACAGTAAAAAATATACACAAATGTAAATCCAGAAATCGTGAGTTGTCCATCACTCTTTTAACCCTGTGAAGTTGTCCATTTTGTACTCGATTTTCAAAATTTACGTAGATTAGAAGTTCATTTGAAAACCTATAGCAATATTCCCTTCAGGCTCAGAATAATGAATTTGTTCGTAATTCTTAGATAATAAGAACTTCTTGAATTCGTCAACTTGAGTATGAACATTCAGTTTTTCTTTCAACCAAATTAATACCGTTATAAAATGCCAATCTAACACCTTTCAAGTAATATTTCAGAGCGTAAATAAAAATATTATATGCTACTATATATTATTTAATGCCAAATGAAACTCAAACTGTTCCACAACAGACACCAAATGTGCCCATGGGGTTCGTGGTGGGTACTGATCCGCCACGTGGTCAAATGCAGTTTGTAACTGCTTTTTTGACAATTAAGTTTATTATTATTATTTTATACCGTTTAGGATCTCAGCTTTTTCTGCTGGTCGTAGTGAATTACGGGCTACTCCAAGCACACTCACTCTGGATGATCCAAAAAATTTCTGACTATTCTTGATGTGTTGAGCAAAACAGCTTTCTGAAGTTGTAAATAAATGGTCTTACGCAATTTTAACATGCTAATACTATTGTGGAGGGAGATGGGGGTAGAGAACATTACTACCGGTACTATGTAAACTCTCTCCATGTTCCATATCCTTTGTATTTCTGCTTTAAGGTCACTGTAGTTCTGATATTTTTCCTGAATTGTTTTCTGAAGGTTATGAGTGATTGGCACAACTATGTCTATCAAATGGGTTGTCTTTGTTACTTGATTTTTTAGCACTATGTCTGGTCTGTTAGGAATTGTATGGTCCGTGAATATTGACCTGTCATAATATAATTCGAAGTTTGTTGATTCTAAAACGTCAGCCGCCTCACATTTGTAATAAGGTGTGCTATTTTCTATAAGATAATACTTTAAAGCTAATGCTTGGTGAATTATGTTAGCCACCTGGTTATGGCGATGTAAATAATTAGTTTGTGCCAACATATTACAAGCTCGGGTTATATGTTGAATTGTTTCAGAAGCAGTTCCACATTTCCTGCACTTACCATTTTCCATATATTTTTATTATTATTATTATTATTATTATTATTATTATTATTATTATTATTTATATTTAGTTCTCTCAACTTGTGTTGGTTTTCTCTCAGCAGTGGATTGTTAAATCAAGTTCTGCGGGGAGGAAGAATCTATTTCAGGTCCAAGAACTTTCTGGTAATGTGGGCTGAGGACAGAAGGACGCTGTGTAGCAATCTACTTATTATATTGGTGTTGATTTTGAGTTTTTAATGGAGTCGACCAGGGATTGGGGTACTAGTCGTAGGGAGGATAAAATGATAGGCACTGTGATCAGTTCTTGAACATTCCAGAGTTTTTTTACTTCAAAGGCTAGTTGTTGGTATTTTGATATTTTGTCGTTCTTTGTTTTTTCTAGATTGTTGTAATTTACGACAGCAAAATCGATGAGATACTCTCTTGATTCTTTTCTTTTCCAAAGGATGGCAGCAGGTCTCTTGTCAATTGTTATGTCAATGTGAATGCTTCTGTCCCAGTACAAAATATTTGCCTTCAAATCGTCTTGCAGGACTGGTTGAGGTTTATACAGATGGTCTGGTGGTATGGGATTCTTAATGTTAAGTGATTTTGCAATTTCCAGATGAATTATTTTTCCCATGTTATTATGTCTAGTTTTGTAATCATTTTGGGTCAACTGTGTGCAACCATCAATGATATGCTTGGGAGTTTCTTTGGTTTGGTTACATCGGCGACATAAATCTGTGATTCCGATTTCTTTCATGATTATTTTCCTGTAATTTGTGGTTGGTGTGACTCCATCTTGCATTGATACTATGAAGCCTTCTGTTTCTGGGAATAATTTTCCGTTCATTAACCACTTAACTGATTCTATTTTATTTATTTTGCTGTTGGTCAGTTGATTGGGGTAGTTCCCGTGTATTGGTTTATCTTGCCAGGTTGTCATTCTATTTTTCTTTTTTTTGCATTGGTTGGGGTAGAGGCTCATTCAGGTGACAGGGTGTATAGTTTTTATCACAGGTTGTAATTGCTTGGTGTAGTGATGAGGTATACGTTTTGCTCCGGAAAAACGTATTGAGGATGTACTTTTGTCGTTCATGGTGGTCTTTGATTGGTATGATGCCTCTTCCGCCCTGGTTACGTGGGACAAACATTCGTTCGAATGCTGATTTAGGATGGTGTTTGTTGTTGCTTGTCATCGTGGTTCTGATTTTCCTCTGTAAATTTTCCAGATCTGTAGTTGACCATTT
>NNCF01127323.1:0-47518 GCA_002313205.1 Laupala kohalensis
CGGCCCTGCGTAGTCGATATGTATTCTGTCCCAGGGTTCGCTCGGAACTGGCCAGCTACTCCATTGTGCTGGGGATGCTGCTTGGTTGACCTGGCACGCGTTACAGTTTCTAATCATCGCCTCGATATCGCGATCTATTCCAGGCCAATAACAATGCTGCCGTGCGAGCTGTTTTGTGCGGACGATGCCCCAGTGCCCCAGGTGCAGCAGTTCCAANTGTTTTGTGCGGACGATGCCCCAGTGCCCCAGGTGCAGCAGTTCCAAGACTGGTTTCCTTAAGGCATTTGGGATGACCACTCTGTTCCCGGTTGTTGCTTCGAGCAACAGCACCTTGTTTATTACTGTTAACCTCTCTTTGAGCTTATACCATGTGCTAAACTGGGCTTGTATCTTGGCCGAAACTGGCCACCCGTTTAGCACGAAGTTTCTTACTTGATGTAAGATGGCGTCGCTAGCTGTAGCGGCGGCTATCGTTGCTGCTTTGACTGGAAAGCAGGCCAATCTCTCTTCTTCTAGGGTATCTAACTGTAAGCATGCTATATCCAGGGTATCGAATGCGACGTCTGGCCCCATNGAGTCTCTCTTCTTCTAGGGTATCTAACTGCAAGCATGCTACATCCAGGGTATCGAATGCGACGTCTGGCCCCATTGGTAGGCGTGATAGGGCGTCTGCATTCGCGTGCTGTGCTGTGGGTCTGAAAACTATGGAATAGTTATAGTCTGACAAAAATAATGCCCATCTCTGCAACTTACGTGCGGTCATATCCGGTAATCTCGTTGCTGGGTTGAATAACGCTACTAAAGGTTTGTGATCTGTAATAATCACAAACTTGTGTCCATATAGATACTCGTGGAATTTTTTTACTGCAAAAATAATGGCTAGTGCCTCCTTCTCTATTTGTGAGTAGTTTTTTTGATGGACGTTGAGCGTCTTTGAAGCAAATGCGATTGGATGTTCTTGTCCTCTCTCGTCCTTCTGGGATAGAACCGCTCCGATTCCGTAATCTGATGCGTCGGCTGCGATGGTCGTAGTCCTGCTTGTTGAAAAATGCTGCAGTCTGGTTGCGTTGAGCAATTCTTGTTTTAGCTGTTGGAAGGCTTTGGCATGTGGTTCTGCCCAGGTCCACACTTCTCCCTTCTTCCTTAATTTGTTGAGAGGTGCCGCTATTGTAGAGAACCTGTGGATGAACTTTCCGTAGTAGTTTACCTTTCCTATGAATGACTCTAGTTGTTTGATATTCTGGGGAGCTGGTAGCTGCTGAATCGCCTGCACGTTGTCCTGGGTGGGTGTCACTCCTTCTGCGTCCAGCATGTGTCCTAAAAACTTAATGTTAGGTTGGAAGAATTCGCATTTGGCCCAATTTACTCTTAGGCCCCATTCCTGTAGCTTCTGGAATAGGAGTTTGAGGTTGCTCAGATGCTCTTCTTCGGAACTACCTGTTACTACTATGTCATCCAAGTAATTAGTGCAGCTTGGAATTTGCGACGTTAACGTTTCCAGGCATCTCTGAAATATAGCTGCCGCTGATGCTATTCCGAACGGAAGCCTATTGTACCGATATAATCCCCATGGGGTATTGATTACTGTCAACTCTGCTGAAACTTGATCCAGTGGGATCTGCAAGTACGCGTCCTTTAAGTCTATTTTCGAGAACCTCTGTCCTCCTGCTAATTTTTGGAAGAGTTCCTCTGGTCGCGGAATTGGAAATTGATCGATAGCTAGTTGTGGGTTGACCGTTGATTTGAAATCTCCGCAAACTCTTAACCCGCCGCTTCTCTTTTTTATAACGACCAACGGCGTTGCCCACTCACTGGTGTTGGTTTTTTCTAAAACGCCCTGCTCCTCTAATCTTTCAATTTCTCTTTTAAGCTCTTCTTTGATGGCCATAGGCACTGGTCGTGCCTTGTAGAATCTCGGACGGCTGTTGACCTGCAATGTTAGATGCGCCTCGAATTTGGTGCATCTTCCTAACCCGGGAGTTGTGACTTCCGGAAAAAGTTCCAATAGTTGGCTGGCTTGCCTGTTCGCTGCGTCGTCACTCGAGCATATTGCATTTATGTCGTGCACTGAAAATCCCAGACTTTGGAAGTTATCCAACCCTAGTATGTTAGTGGCATCTACTCGATCTACCACGATCATCCGTAAGCTAGCTTTTACTGACTTGTAAGTCACTGGCACTGTAATCTCTCCTTTGATCTGAATCTCCTGTTTTCCATACGCATGTAGTCTCTTGTTGCTAGGTTTGCAAGTTGGTGAACCAAGCGCTCTGTAGCTGCGAAGATTTATAAGCGTGGCTCCCGCTCCGGTGTCCAGTTGGAATGGGAGCTGCCGATCTCCGACTCTGAGGTTGATTATCATTTTGTTCTCCTGGTTGGGTGTTACTAATGCATGGACGGGGCGAGACTCCACTGTTGCTACCTCCATAGGTTGCGTGGCGAATGCTCGTTTGCCCCGACATACTTCGGCTATGTGCCCCTTCTTTCTACACTTCTGGCATATTGACCCTAAAAATCGGCAGTCGCTGCGCTCGTGATAACGGAAACAGCCTTTGCATGATGGCAGCTTGTTACGGTTGTAACCACTGCTGCTGGGTCTATTCCAGTTGGACCTTTGTCCATTACGCGCCGCTGTTGAGGTTTTTGTTTCCTTAGTTGTGCGCGTTTGTATGTTAAATGTCTCCATTTTTGCCGTCATTTGTGCTGCCGTCGTCCTAGTCACTTCGAACGTCGTTGCTAGTCTCTGTATCTCTTCTAGGCTCGGGTCACTATGGCGTAGTGCTTCCAGTCTTATTTTCTCCTCTGGCGTGAACATGACTATGACGTCTCTGATTAGTGACTCGACGTAAGAGGCCTGGCAACTCGTTGCGTTGCAAGTGAACTTGCATAGTTTAGCGATCCCTCTAAGCTCTGTTATCCATTCGGCGTGCGTCTGCCCCATTTTCAAGCGGCAAGAGAAAAATCTGAATCTTGCTGCTACGACGTGTAGTTGCTGGTTGAAGTGCTTATCCAGCCTGCTTCTTATTTCATCGTAAGGTACTTGCGTAAGGTCCATTTCTGGACTGAGCTTCCTGAGTAAGGCGCAAGTGTTGTTTCCTATGTTTGCCAGTAGAAATGCTTTTTTGCGAGCTTCGTCCGTTACCCCGTGGCATACGAAGTGCTGTTCTAACTTGAGACTGTATTCCTTCCACTGTTCTGTTGCTTCGTTGAACTGTTCAAATGGAGGCAGATTCGGAAGTGGGGGGGTTTCTCGCTTCAACGCTGCGAGAGCTGCTGTTATTGCTTCCCACTGTTTCTGCTGTTGATGTTGCAGCGTGGCTAAGACCTGTCCTAACTGCTCCATGGAAACGCGATGTTAGTACTTTTATCCTCGTCGCCAAATGACTTGTTGTGTCCCAACAAGGGAGTAACGAGTAGACCAAGTAAACTCAACAACAAGTCTTTATTTTGCCGCAGGTACAAGCAGACGGTTAAGTCTGAGCAGTGGTAAGATACAATAATCGAAGCCAGGTTGTCATCAGTTGTGCCAGCGTAGTGTTGTTCCGTTGTCCAGGGGAAGATTCCGTAGTCGTAGGCAGAGGTCCGTTGTTCAAAGGTTCCAGGCGAAGCGTCGATCCGTTAATCCGTAGAGGCGTCCAGGTGACAAGCGAAGTGGCGGCGTGAATAAGCGTAGTAGTAGACGGTGGAGAGAGAGTCGTACTTCCTTCAGCTGGCTCCAGTTCCTCTTCGACTTTAGGGCTGCGCGGCGGCCCTTAAGTACCTGGCGCTTAGGAGGCGGCGGTGGCGGCGCTTCCCGCCTGTCGAGGCAGCGGTGGCGGCGGCCCTGCGCGGCGCGCTACCGCGCCGGTGGCACGGTGGGGGCAAGAGGGGCTTCTCCCTCGCCCGCTCCGCTAGCGCGCGCTTTAGCGCGATGTTAGCCGGTGTGGCCCGAACTGCCCCGATAGTGGCCGTACCGCGGGAAATATAAGAGAGGCGGGGCAGATGCCACAGAAAATGAATGTTATTTTATTGGTTTATTATAATCTATGGTACATAAATATATACCGTTTGGTGCAAATTAATCGAAATTAACGAACTAATGTGAAACTGTTTGGACACCGTACAGTATTTAAAATTTGTATTTGTCCCTAGCAAAAAGAAATTAACGCGTTTAGTGAAAGAGTGAGATAGCATTTCATTGAGAGAAGAGGGTACGGAGTATTGTATCTGTGGAGATATTAGAATTATTTTATTTTATCGACTGGTATCCTATTTATGAAAAATTGCGAAAATGTATGAAACGATCGGGAAATGATCTATGTAAACTCCAGGGCAACAACACTCGGAGAGATGAGATAGAATATGTTGACAAACGCTGTTTCCGACAAATGAATTGGGAAAGTCACACGAAACTTTATTTTATTCAATATGTCACTCGTCCATTGCACACTGAAAGGGAATCCGAGCTGAATGCAGAAATATATTGTGTTTGTGATGAAGTCAGCCGTTTGTTTTGGGGCAATAACATGCGCCCCGGTCAACAGTATCTCCTCTGCAGTAGCTGTCGATGCAAAGTAAATGGTTTAGTTTACAACCGATAGTTCAATCCAGTAAATTCAATGAAACATGACGAAAAATATACCGTTCGAGATTTAGGGATTGCTCTGAATAAAAACCCAATTTTTAAATAATATCGGATATTATTTTTCCTAGTTACTGTTTCTTGAAGTTTTGAAGTGGTCTGATACTTGATCTTATATGAGAATGATCATGTGACATGATATTTTAAATGTTATGTATGATACAAAATAAAAGTAAATTTGCTGTCAAAAAACTGCGTAGGATCAGGGAGGCCGTGGGGGGGGGGGGGNGGTAAACTCCTTTACTCTCCGAAAGCATGGGAGGAACTATCTCATGAATTCCGATCAAGAGCTCTTAGACAGTAGCGAATTTATCATTTCTACATCCCGAAGTAAAATCATGGCATGCGCAACACTAAAATAAGATTAACAATTGTTAGCTACTTGTTATAATAAATACATAATTCTCAAAAAATTTTAAAATAATACAAAAAATTAATTGATAAAAATACATATTGTTGTCAAATGATTCCACAGTTTCCTAATAATGGTAAATATCCAAATAAGTCCAAATTCGAGATAAATGAAAAAATAGTGTTAATGAGATTGTCATCCCTGGACCAGAGCTTTGGGAGCTAATATATAAAACTTGCCTCTACACTTAGGAAAGCTGGGGAAAAACATGTGCCAGAATTAATAGTTTCTTTCAAATTCAAAATTTTCAAATTTATCTTTGAAATTTTTAATGTTTAAGCTTTACCATGAGTTGCTTTATAGCTTCAATTTCAAGACCAGGAAGAGACATTTTCAACAAAAAATTGTAATCCCAATAATGCTAAATAATGAAAATGTATAAAACTTTTGTGTACATCGCATATCTTAGTTTTCTAATACGTGATGACTCATTTCGGAGTTGAGTGAAGTAGACCCGAATTTCACGAAAGGATACTGTTTTTCAGCATTGGTATCTCTGTAGACAGTCATCAACCTAAAATTTACTCGACGTACATTGAATTGCAGAAAAATTGTTGTTGAATACTTGTTGAAGAAAAATATCAAAATACGACTGGATAGGGGACATTTTAGCAAACCCAAGTAAAATTACGAGAGATCATCCTCGGATGATGATATGTAAAGACACGATGTAAGAGTGCCAAAAGAAACAAAGCAAGAATAAAAGTGTTTTCTCTCAAGATCTCTTCCTAATGGTTTAGCAATCGTGATTTGATATTTTCATATGAAATTCTGACTCTCGTTCAAATGTGTTTTCAACTTTCAATACCAAATGCTGCGCTTGTTAGCAATGATGGATTACATTGAACCAATGTAGGCAACCAGATAAATATTCACGTAAATAAATGCAACGATGTTAATATTCATGTAAACAAATCTTCTTTAATGATGGCCACTATGGGTCGACCTATTGTTGATAGAAACACATCGTTTTTCCAACATCCTACAGTCGATTTCGAGGAAAGACTTTTGATTTCGTGGAAGTCTGGAAGAGGAGGAGACGAGCCCGATGAATACACCGACAAAACAATCTTATGTTGAAATCTAATTCCCCTGATAACTCACGAACAAATTGATCCATCGAAACCAAGCTTGAAAATTGACTTTCAATGCATCGGGAATATAATTCTTTTCCTGAACATCTCATTCCGACTTTATTTCAACTCTGAGCCCCACTTCCAGTTTCTTAAAATTGGAAATTTGAAAACTTAATTATAAACATTATTGTGTACAAAGAATTCTACGTATAGATTGCTAAACAGCATTTCCATATGTCTCTTCTGTTTTTAGTTATAATGAAAAATGTTTACGCAAGAAAGATTTATGTTGGAGGCTTATTTTTCAGATTAGCCAATACGTGAATTGCAAAGAGTGCAAAGAGTTCAAAGAGGAAGACGATATTTTAGGATAATCGTGTTTATTCAATTTGCAGATGTGGAGGCAACATATACTTTGTAAGAATTGAGAATATATATATTTTTAACTGATTGATCATATAGCATGCCATCGTATTTTATCATTTTAATGTTTATATTTCGTATCAATAAATTATGTTATATATTTATTTAAATGAGACGTTTTACTACTGTTTTGTTGTTAGAGATATAATGGAAAGTTGATTAGGACACACACCAGATATTTTTTAATGCTGTAGTTTTATTTCCTGGATTCAACGTCCTTATCGTCTAAATAACTTTGTGCTTGTTCGGCAGTCTGAGACGGACTTGTTAACCGATCTGAAGTTATGTATATGTTTCCTCTCTCAGAACGGAGGTCAGATTTCAATATGGTGAAAATTATATATTTTAATACATTACAATCGAACTTTATTAATTCATTTGCTGTTCTAGAACCTTTTATAATTATTCTATAATTTATTTAACTAATATTTAAAGTTGGAATGAAATTGTTGTACAATTCTAAATCTGTAATCTCTCTGATCTTACGTATTTAATCAAATTCTACAAGAGTCCTTCATTTGAGGAAACTATTGTTTAACCACAGTAGATACTTTGACTGATACTCCTACGAACGGTACATCATGTTACCTTCTCATTGTGGTACTAACTGTATCTACGTCTTTGGGAATGGAGGAAATTACAAATTAGCGCAGGTGGCATAAACCTGCACCGCATTTGCGTATATAATCGTAGTGTATGGTGCTTCCTCCCGCTTTGGAATTGCCTTGGGTGTCCACAAATTGACTGAAAAGGGGCACTCCATTGTGTGATGACATCCTGAGGATTATCTGCGGCTATGAACTGTTCGATATTGTCGCAAGGTATTGGCGTTCAGGAATAATGGAATGATCCATAGATCAGTCATGGGCTTATCCGATTCCACGTTGGGGTCAATACGTTATACTTCAGCCTAGAAACAAAAATTAGCGTCACGAATACTTTTTAATAGCAACAACATTTCTTATTTAATTTAATTAAACGTCCTCCGCATCGTATAGTTTTTTGTTTTTTAGTCAATAAAAATACAACTGCGTCGATTAAATTTAATGTGAATGAATTGAGAATTATATTGTGTCGTTAGCACTGAATTTTCGAACTTTTGCGAGTAAATTGCGTATAGGCAAGACGATAATAATTTTAAATAAATAATTTTGAACATTAATAACTATTGTAAAACAAGATTAAATGTGTTTTATGACTGAATTTTACTAATTTATAAACGTAATTAGCTATTAAATAATAAAATTCTTAAATGTGTTTTCTGACTGAATTTGCTTTGCAGTTTCAGATCCTTGTTCAATATTTCCACAGTATAGTCTCCCATTAAATAAATCCAATTCCCGATAGCACAATCGTAAATCTAATTTGTAGTAATGTGATTAGTGGCTCAACGAAATGTCAAGAAGAGCAAATAAGTAGAGGACCATCGTCGAATTGACATCCATCGTCCTCATTTGCTCTTTTGCCATCCGCTCTCGACCGTCTCAGTAAAGCTCACTTACGCGAGAAATTTCCAGAAGCTCTTTGCTAATGAACCAGTGGGGGAGTGTATGTGACGGGAAGAACTGTTTGAAAGCGAGTAGAGGAAGTCGGAAAGGACATGGTGACGACTATATTTCCTTTTCTCTTTCTTTTCTTTCTTGATTTTCTTTTCTTTCTTGGTTTTCTTTCTCACTTTCTTTCTTTCTTGTTTTTCTTTCTCACCTTCTTTCATTCTTTCTTGTTTTTCTTTCTCACCTTCTTTCATTCTTGTTTTTCTTTCTCACCTTCTTTCTTTCTTGTTTTTCTTTCTCGCCTTCTTTCTTTCTTGTTTTTCTTCCTATACACTTATATAAATTCAGGGAAATTAATTATAATTCATTCATATTATTTTCAAAAGAGTACCACTTCCATTCTTCACAATAAAAGAATAATTTCGTATATATTGGGCCCGATCTAACCTGAATGATTATTCTTACACTTACAGGCTTAAATAAATCAAAAAGGGATCAACAGTCTTTTGGAACAACAAACGACAATTTATTATAAAAACACAAATACTATATTGGAAACACAACCCTTACATTGACCAATAATTACCACACAAATGAGATATTCTTACTCTTTACTAACATCCTCGACTCTAGTCTTCTCGTATTTTCTCGTCTCGATGTTGAAGCGCCGACCTCGCACCAGGATGATCGGGCCTCCCCGGAAACCGCTCACGCTAGTGACGCCTCGACACAAAAGACCCTCAGGAATCACAAAGAATGATGAAATCAAGCTGCTTCTATATCGTATCACTCGAAAGAAACTTCAACATTCAACAAGGTGTTCTCTTTTTAACAGACCGAGAACCAGAACTCCTCAACCCGCGTTCTTCTAGAAAAGTTCCTTTATCTCGTACTTGACTGACTGCGTGAGTATAAGTGAGCTAGTTGAATGCATGAGTGAGAGTTTTTCCTCTTGTTTCTTTCGTGAGGTAAGCTTTAAGAAGAGTGGGGGTTAGGGTTCACATCACGCAGCCATACGCTCTGAACACTAGAGCGGAATAAATTACTATTGGCTGGCGACGTCGCTCGCGCGTATTTGAAGCCAAATATCTTAGATGTCTCAATATAATAATAATAATATTAATAATAAAAACTCATTCTTCATTTAAAATGTTAGCATTGATATTCAGTATTATTCATTGATTTCAATAGCAGAGGACATACATGGTAATTAAGACAAATTCTTTACGGATATATAACTTTTTACGATGGAATATGGATGTTTATATTTGTGAAGTTAAACCCATCGTTTTTATCATATAATTTGGATATTATCGCAAGATATCGTGTGGAATTTTTAAAATTTGAATCAGGAATTGCATATAAATATTCCTATAATTACTTAACGTTATACAGTAGCGTAAAGAACTCCAAGCTCATTGGCATGAAGTGATGTGTATTGTCTATCGTAATTTCACATAATTTGCAAATCTTTTTTACTACTCTTATATGTCAATCAGAATTCAAGAATTATAGAAAACAGTTGTGTAAAATATGAATGAATAACACTAAAGATTAATTCTAGCTATATTAATAAAAAATAAATAAATTACATCTACTAGAAATATATTGATCCCAGATATAACCCGTTGCCTGAAATAGTGCAACATAAAACAACATTCTAAGAAAGTAATATTACAAAAATATTTTTTTTAGATATCAATAAATATAACAAAACCCCAAATCACTTTCATTAAGATATTCAAATTAATCATGTTACGTCGAATGAAAATGGTAGACGGGACCGGGATTCGAACCCGGGACCTTGAGCTCTACGCGCTCATGCGCTTACCGACTGCGCCATCCCGTTCGCTTCTCGGGTCCGTCTATCATTCTCATTCAACTTGTGAAACCCAAAGACCTCTGAGGTGGTCTCGTAGAGACTAGATTCCTCATCTGAGGCGACTCCCATAGGAAGTACTTTATTTGGGTAGCATTTTCCATTTCTGGTTCACAAACATAGAAATCTCTTAGATTGCGGTGAACCTCACCGCCAGGTAACAGATTAATCATGTTACGTCGAATGAAAATGGTAGACGGGACCGGGATTCGAACCCGGGACCTTGAGCTCTACGCGCTCATGCGCTTACCGACTGCGCCATCCCGTTCGCTTCCCGGGTTTTCACAAGTTGAATGAGAATGATAGACGGACCCGAATCGGACGGATACAAATTTAAATATGAAGTTATTGTAACTAGTAAGTCTCACCAATCCAGATTCAGTGTCATATTTTAAGATCTTTTTCTAAATCTGGAACTCCCTATTAATTAACATTTTTACCATCAATACAATAGAGAATTTCGTATTTTTAGAAAGCGTTGAATAAATATGAAATTATACGAATGAGGTGTTTCATTGGAATATTTATGTGACTTATGCGGGGTATTTAAATGGCGTTCTACTTTTTTCTGCCTTTTAAAATAGAAATTTAGATCGCAGAAGTGTTTATCCCGAACAGACCACGAAGGCGTGAATAACACGTCACTTTTGTTTAAAAAATAGAACACGTAGAGTTAAAGAAGTTTTTATATTTGCAGGTATAATGGTAGAGCAGAAACAGCGAAGAGATTCGTAATAAAACTCGCGTAGATAAATGTTGAATTTTATAATTATTAGTGGAATATTTTTTAGTTTTTAGTTATACATATTTCAAAATATTTAGAAATCTCATAAATTGCGGTCAACCTCAACGCCAGGTAACAGATTAATTATGTTATGTTAAATGAAAATAGGAGACGGGACCGAGATTCGACGGGCTCGGGAACTTGAGCTTATCGCGCTCATGCGCTTACCAACTGCTCCACCCCGTTCGCTCCCGTTTCGTCTTCCATTTTCATTCAACTTGCGAGACCCAAAGACTTCTCAGGTTGTCTCAGATTTGAATGAAAATGGAAGACGAAANGCAGTTGGTAAGCGCATGAGCGCGCTAAGCTGAAGGTCCCGAGTTCGAATCTCGGTCCCGTCTCCTATTTTCATTTAACATAACATAATTAATCAAAATATTTATAGCAAGTAATACTTATTTCTCAGAAATATAGCAAGTAATAGACAAAAAACTTTATTTCTCCTTGAAATTCAATAAGTTCGCAATTATGTGGTCTCACTAAGACATGCAATGTAATGCAATATATTGGAAATTATAGTACTGTGTAAATGAATGATGAAGAATGAAGAAAAATCGCTGTTGTTCCACGATACAATCTGGATTACATTGTAACACTTCAATCATACATTCTCAAGTTTGCCTACGATTGGTCGAACAAAAATGAGGTTTTTGCTCCGTCGGAGAGACGTGGCGTTGCAAATCTAACGGCTCCATATCTCCGAGCGCGCGGGACTTAGAATATCATAGTGAGCTCTTTTATATTACCAGGAGTGTACTATAAAATCTAAGTAAGAATTTATCAGTCTTACATTAGTTTTCCTTAGTTTCTAATCTACAGATTAATTATCCAAATTAACACACTGAACTATGCGCGAACACTATTTTATTCGAATAATTTGATTTGACGTTCCCACATGGTATTGTGATATTTGTTAATCAACATGTTGTTGACTGATGAACTGCTCAGTGAGGAAGATAAATTGCAATCCTTCCTCAAACGTTATGTTATATATACTACTTACATGAAAGTTTTGACAAGGTAAATAAAGTTATTTTTTCTAGAATTATTGTGCTAACAGAAGGAGCACGGAAATGATGATGCGTACAGTGGTTTTTCAATACTTATTATTCTCGTACGGTTCAAGGATCGGAGCTATGAATTTAAATAAGGTACTCTTTCTAAAATTTAGTTCACTTTTTTTTTTCTTCAAATTTTCTGTAATCTCAGTTTGATAGTCTATTGGCAACCCTGTTTGCAGTCACAGACCATAGAATCCAAACGGTACCTGAGCACGACGAACCCAGTTGGTCCCACCAGCTCTCGTTAGCATCTTTGTTAAATGCGCCAAAAGTTAGTTTTATAGCTTCAAAATATAACAAATAACGAAACATAAATTACGATGTTAGAAAATGGCCTACTTTATTATTTACTATTTGTGATCATGCAATGGGAATAAATACAAACGTAAAGTATTGTGTAAATAATCTCTCAGTATTTAGCAACATTTTCACTATAATAGTGTTATGTTTACACATTGTCATTTCTTTTTACTCGCAGTTTACTATTTCTTTGTCTGCGCACTCTATGTCAAACTTATTAATTCATCGTTTAGAAGAAGTTTCTAACAGTTGAAGTGAGAAAATGAAATGGTAATTTTTATCCTCATTATTATTAATTTAAAGTTTAAAGATGGAAGTAGTGTTCTAATTAATATTTCAAAAGACGTACAGAAGCTGATCGTACTAAATCTCAGAAAATGACGTACCAACAACCATGAAATTATCTTTATTGTATATGTTACATATTTAACGTGGTCCGAATTGCTGAAGGACGTTTTTCTTTTTGTGTTTGGAAGCGTCTGCTTCAGACTGTTTGCATATTCTGACCATCTGTCACGCTGCCACCTCGTAATGCTAGACCTTCCGAACAGGAAGAATTGTCTGCACTCGAGCACATGGTGAAGACAAAGAGCTACTCCCAAGAGAAATTATTACTGCACGCTAACATTCCCTGTCGTAACTATAAGGTTTTTAGAAATTTCTTGTATACTACAATTTTGTTATTAACTTTTTAAAATTGTTTTTCAGATAATGTTTCCCATAAAAAGTAGAACTTCTTCCTTTTTGTTGTTTCAGAAATTTGAGATGAGAATGTGAGATAATTTTTGGGGAAATGCTGCCAAACAGTACCAATTTTACTATAATAATTATATCTAAATGCGTGTAATAAATTTTATTATTTTGTATTATACACCTCATACATTATAAACTATGCTCAGAAACATATTTAAATATCTGGTTTCGAAAAAATAATTTAGTATAGAACCAATAAAATTCACACGTCTTAAGGATTTTTAATAAAGATATTATTTTTCTCGAGGTTGTTTTAAGATTTAATTACTCCCGAAATACTCCATGATGACGCCGATGCCGTCAGCAGTATTCGGAAATAAAACTAATTCTATGGTTTGATATTTTTTCTTCATCATAAAGCTTATATAAGGAATCCTTTTTCAAAAGAAGAACTTCGTGCATGGAATTAGAAGCAGGCATAGAAATATTTGCTTTTCGTGCAAAAAATCCCGAGAGAACTTCTCGGAAAAGGATTCTCACTAAATCTAAGGTAACCAGTAAGTTGCCTCGGGCACTGCAGACTCAAATATGCGATTTATGTAACGTCCATTCCAGAAACTGGGACTTTCTCACATTGGCTGGATTCCCACTCACGTTACTCTAACGTTCCCTTCTCTTTTTCATCTCACATTGTCCAGAAGTCAATACCGCTTCTCGTTTGATTTTGTTGCTAGATACGTTTGTTCGAACTATTTCACAATTTTTTATCTTTCTCTCGAGTTGTAATACGGTTTCTTTTGAAAGTTTTTTTAAAAAAAGTTTCTTTAATGAAACCACGTCCTCTTCTCTTCGTTATATTACTGTTGTTGGGCAACGTTATGTAAAAGGTAGTGAGAATAAATTCGAGAAAAAAGCGATATTGAAGATTTTGCTTCAAATCATTAACAATAGGAGCCTTGGGCGACTATACACTTTCCCCGACGATTTTTGCCCGCTCGGGTGACTAAATGAAGGTCTCTTTCCGGAATGCACTCCAAGCAACGCGTCGTAGGTGCTTTGACCGTCTACGGTCCCATGACGCTGGTTTCTGATACTCAGGGGAACAGGAAAAAGTGTAGAGGAGTTGGGAAAGCGTTGCGATTCCGTTTTGGACCAGTAATCATTGACCAGAAATGGCTTTATGGTACATTGCCATGATACAGCTTCCAACTAGCGTCAATGTCCGGCCTCATTCGGTTGACTCTTTTTCAGTACTTCCACGAAGAAATTACCTAAGACAATGAGATGGGTATGACCTTCGATCTTCCTATTTTAGACTTTTTTGACGAGGGGACTTTCTTGTACACATTGGGCACTTTGGCGTATTGTCTCAAGGTCGTAATCCAGAACCACACTATCGATTCATTCCGTTACATATCAACACAGGCTCTAAACCTCACTACCTCAGATACTGAGGTGTCATTTTACAGCTTATTTAATGGTCTTTACATGGTATCATCTGAAACAATTTTCCTTTCCTAGATGACATAATTTACGAATTACATCAAGAAATGACGCAACTTGATTCTTTTATTTGAAAAGGATGCTACTTGAATATATGAGTTTACAAATTGATAGCGCTCATGCGTCTGACTATGCAGATAGAAATAATATTTGTAGGGAGTTGCACGTGAGTTACGTGAAGCTCCATTATGTAATATTATGTACTATTCATAACTGTTCGGATGTCCTGTTCACATTGTTAATGCTACATTTGACCCCGAGTGAAACTTGCCTTCAACTAGCATATAGGGGATAAGAATATCTGCCATATATCCAGGTAAATAAAATGATCTTTATATTATAATTTTTCATCAACGTCCTTCCCGAGCGGATAGCACAACTCGAATTAACATTTCGGTCCGGTGTGGGTAATCAAATTTCACGCCCATATCATAATGCAGAATGTTTGTTTCGTACAAGTTTTAGCTAGTTACTTGTTGTACAGACCTTGTGTAGTGGTATTTCATTGCGAATACTAGCGTCTGTCATTTCTATCTCGTCTCGTATCTCGCATGTGTTGGGGTAATAATATTGTTATGAAATTAATTTCATTTCTTTCATAATTGATAACGATTTATTAAGACTAAATTCAATGTATTCCGAATGTATTAATTTATTTAGACTCTTCAGATTGGAGTTTTACTACTTACTTTTTTATTTAACTCAGTGGAACCAGAGCTTTTAAGAAAAAGCAGAATCGGAATTCTGAAAGTTAATATTTGCTAAAAAATGCAAAGTGACATGTCTTTGTTTAAATATGTTTTCAATGTTGTAAATGTTTAAATAGCCGTTTACATTTTGCTCTATTCTCCATTTTTAGTTAAATTTTGTCTTGGAATTAGCTACTAAAGGAACACGTGTTCACATATGACGTAGATGACTGGCAATAAAGTTCTAAGAAATTAATAAATATTACAAAAAATATCCATTTCAATGTATAAATTCAGTATTATTTATGTAAATCGATATCGCGATATATTTCACACCAATTATTTCCTTTTTTGGGCTTTTTCGCACCTCATCCTAAAAAATTAGGAACCCATCGTTCCGAAATTACACTGTAGCTTCTCACGGTATAAAGTAATCTCGCACTGTAATTACATTTTCACGGACCACAAATTAGAAGTGGAAACATTGAAGGAGATTTTTGAATTCTTCCTTTAATTTACTTCTGCGAATTTTGGAATTAAACAAGTAATCACCAACACTTCCGCTAGATTGTCCAAGTTAATTGAGATGGAAACGGTTTCGAGAATCACGACTCGTATAGTCATATTTTCTTTTTTCTTGCGTAATATTTTTTTAAAAATCTTTCTTCTTAATATACCGGAATAAGATTTGAAAATTCCCCCCCCCTTTTTGCGTGACTTGTAATCACATTAATTGGACAGATTAATTAGTAAATTCTGAGAGATTCATTCTTGTCTTCAAAATGTTGACATTAAAAAATACATTTTTTTTGTTTTGATGTAAATGTCTTAGCTTAGTGGTAAAAAATGTGCTCTTTCATCACACTACTTAATGTCAGAAGTAATCTAAAATTAAATGTTTGAAATGGTTGGTAGCTCAGAAGTTTAATTTGATATAATGTAAAAACAATCATGAAATGTGTTGTATGTAAGAATCATTTTCTGTAAAGGAGTTATCTAGCTAGACTTGAGTGAATAATCTGCACACATAGTTCAAGAATGAAACTTATCAAGGGAATATAAATGTAAGCTTGTTATTACAATTGGCTTCAGATATCCAGTACAATGCATGAAAATGTCCATATATTTGAATAAATTAAACCGTTTAGGCGAGCACCGAGTTGTGATTGCAGTTACACTCAAATTAAAATATAGGGTTCGTGTTAATTAAAATATATTTTCTTCCATTATTTTCAACTGGTAGGCAATGCAACTTAACTGACTGTTTTAGAACTAATGTCATTTGTATCTTAAAACAAATGGTTAAGGAAATGGTAGACCTACATATATAAAATATAATATTACGAAAGGTTATGAGTAGTCTTTGTAATGATACCTATTTTAATGACTTTTACGTAAGTAGGAGAGAAACAGGGGTCTTTACAAAAACTCATCTTTAAGAAACGATGTAGTGATTCTTAACACGGTTACATACAGAGAATAATTTAGTTTTATTTAATTTATTTATTTTATGGATATATTTAGGGAAATTAGTCTTTATTTCCAGTTAAATTTTGTTTCATTGTGTGTACGGACTAAATTCATTACTTTTGATATTTATCTATTATATCAAAAACTGTAATTGTTTCAGAATGGCGATGGATTCTTAACATCGGAAAGGAAACGTTCCGGGTACAACTTCATCATTTCCTCCATCAAGGTAAATTACTTAACTTTTATTTCATCATTGTCTTTAAGATTTTGTCTATCATTTAATAATTGGTGAATAGTTTTATTATTATTTAAATCAAACAATTAATAAAGTGTGAAGAAAGTAACTATTACTAACAATGAAATAATATTTGAGATACGGATTTTGACACACTTGAACTTCTGATAGTACAAGGTTCATTTGAGTGACACACAATGACTTCTTGAAGAAACACTTATCGTTTAGCCACAACCTGGTTAAGAGTTCGAGGATGGCGGGGCTGTCTCCATCCCTCACTAAAAAAAACATTGGATCGGAGAACTATTCGCTTCTCTCATTATGACAAGAAGGTTCATATCTTCACCAAGAACTGCTATTCTTTTGAAGCTCGAAGCCAGGAAACTAGCAGCTTTTACTACCAGAGCATATGGATGGAAGACCATCGGTTCTGAACCCTAATATTCAATTCAATTCAAGGGTTTTATTTTAACATAAAATAAACAATATATGTGGCGGGGCTTAGGGTCCGTACGCCTTACAGAAGCCCTAAAATGTACCGTGGACTGAGCGTACTATACCCTAGTATTGACCTTAAATGAACTGAAACAGTAACTAAAAATATAAATATTAAACGATTTCGATTATTTGGCAGGTAGCTGATATCAGTAGGGGAAAAGAAAAATTAATGTATTAATAAGTAATAATAAATTTTATACTGTCATGACAATTTTTTATTTTAATTTTAGTTTTAAATCTCAGCTATTGTTATGTATACTTAAGGTAATGGTTCGTTCATTGAGCACCGTTGGGAACTACGGAAAACCAACGGTTAGGGCAAGCGCGCTAAGAATAAGAAGAAAAATCTGGATGGTAACTGGAAACATGTAGCAGAACAAAAAAATTCGGCGGTAGGAGCAAAAAAATTCGGCGACAGAAACAAATAAAATCATAGAAAGAATACATACTTATCTGCAGGGAAAATAACATATGCATACATACCAACATACCCAAATCAATCTTGTTTACAAATTTACCTATATGTACATGTACCCATATCCGCATATGTACACTTTCTTTAAATAAATGAAAACAAACTAAAAAATACTAATATTACTAACACTTATAATAATGGTAAAATTAATAATAATAATAATAAAATTAATAATAATAATAATAATAATAAAATTAATAATAATAATAATTTAAACAGATTTAAATTAAGTATGTTCATTCTGGTCAATCTCCATCAGTTCATCCTCCCTCATTTTTCTAACCATTCTCAGAAACTTGCCAAGGAGTAAGGTAACGGATATTCTATTAACTCCCATTATTTCAAAAGCTAGAGTATAATTTCATGGCGTGCGACCGTATCCTCACTCAAGAAACCACTTTCTTCTACCCATTGGAGTGTTAACGCAATTTAGCAGAATGTAGACTCAGTCTTCTTGTTCTGTGCATAAAGGGTATTGTGAATCTCGATATCCCTCAATTTCCTTAATTTCCGTCCCCCAAGTCGAAACCAACCGTAACCTGCTCTTGCTACCTTGTTTAATTTGTTTATGTACAGTTTTCGCCCCCCAGTCTCCTGCCACAATATTCTGCACAATTAGAGACCTCTTTTCCTGTCTCTCAGCCGTTATGTTTTGTTTCTCTACATTTTCAATTCTCTGAATACACAGTCATATCTCCCTGGAGCTGTCTGCCACAAATGCCCTAGACCGGCTGTTTCCATTATATTCGTAGTTCTAATTTTTCGACCCCACCCATCGTTACACGTTAACTCGTAGCATTCGTATATATTGCTGTTCCTTTCCCCATTTCTGATTAAAACCCAATATTTAGTAGCCATCATCTTAATTTTTATTTGTAACGGTAGAACTCCGAATTCCCAAAGAGTACCACGGTTAGCAGTACGTACGCTGTGGTAAGAGTAATTTTCAAGAGTTTATATATGAAGCGAATTAAGTGATGTGCAATCCGTATGTAGAAGAAATAGTCACTTCTTCTACATATTATCACAGGATGAACCCCATCATTGGACAAGGCCAACACATTGGACAAGGCCAAATAAACAGTGGTTTATAGAGGCTCCTTGAACCCAAAGTGCACATACAACAACTTTCATGTGCGCATAATTAATTCAGTGCATCACCTTGGGTCTATATTATTATTTACTTTCGTGAATATAATAATTTACCGTTTTATACGTTGGGACTGTTTTGAACAAGTTAATTAAAGAAAATGTGTTAGATACATGCTTTATTGTTATTCGAGAAATTTTTTCCATTATCCACGCACCCTTTTAAATGGGTCCACGAATAAGACCCTTATACCCATTTAAATGGGTCCCCCGAAAAGGTTCCGTTTGCCATGGATTGTACAGCATTCCGCGTTTCTCTCGAGTTTCTCTCTCGGTTAACGTGTTTAAAATAAATAAATTATCTGTTGTACTGTTGTTGCTTCTAAAACCAACCTGTAATGTCGAGAGTTTATTTTCTTTCTCGGACCAAACTTTAAAATCTCCAGAACAAAATTTTGCAATGTTTTTTTCCCAATAACATTAAGTAGTGAGATTCCTGCAGAACTATTTGGATCGTATATATTTTCTTTGTTTTTATAAATAGGTTGTAATACAGCCGTTGTCCATGCGTCTGGAAAAACACCTTCATCGTAGACGTAATTTAAAAAGTCTGTTAAAATGACACAATATCATTGGTTAGTTCCTTAATAAATTCGGATGGAACACCATCTACTCCAGGCGCTTTATTGTTTTTTAAATCGCGAAAGGCAGAAGATATTTCAGTGATGTAATACATTTACCTAGTTCAAGCACTGTATCTGTTGTAATTATTACTACTGTTTCGTTATTAGTAAGAGGAGTGTTAGTTCCTGCAAGAAGATTTTTAAAGTGCGTTTCCCATCCTATTGCAATTATGTTATTTGATATAATTTTATTTCGTCTAAATTTACGAATTGTGTCCCCCAGATCACGCCTACATTTTTTTGATTGTATTTCTCTGAGACGTTCTGCTTCCATTTGTTACCAGGCTCGTTCAGTTTCCGGAACTATGCGTTTGTATTCTCCGCAGAGATGAAGATACGATTTGCGCAATTCTCTCCCTCCCGACCACTGATATATTTTCACGGCAGGTTTTGCCGATGCTTCCGCATATCTGCAGGCGTCGTTATACCACACTGCATGTTTTCCTGAATTTTTGTTCCCCTAAATTATTTTCATACTCGACCCTGATTTTTGCAAACAATGTGTTATAGAGCCCGCTGCTGCGTTGTAATTTTGAGCAGCGAGTTAGATTTGGAAATCGTAACGTAAAATTCCGAGATTCCTTGAGAAATTCGCCTTATAAGCCGATTTCTTATCGTCATTCCATTTGTATTTAAAAATTTTGATCTTATTCGTGTGGGTGTTACTGAAGCGTTTTGATGAGAAAAATAGATTTTCACACATATGGTCATATGGTGTGAGTTTATTCTGGGTTCAATCCAAAAGTCGTCTATATATTGTAATAAATTTTCTGTGACTCACGCGTAACCTATCACACTTTCGTAAATAAATGATATATTTCCGTCTAAATCTGATCCACACGCAACATTTAGTACTGTTAGGTTATGTGAGCTGGGTCCCGCCCTTCTGAATTGTGTCCTTACTATTTCTCACATTTCCAAGCGCAAAATCATCGTTAAACGGCGAGAAGACATTGCTTTCTTCGATTCGGGCGTTAAAATTTCCCATTAGCATTATACTCGCGTTGGATTATTTATTTTCGATACTATTTACCATCTGACTCATTTCCATATGAAAGTTTTCGTTGTTGTACTTTGACTTATCATTGTGTCTGTAAACAATTACTGTTAGTAACACAGTATTGGCAATTAATACTTTAATGCATAAGGTATTATAAATTTCAGTTTTCATTTCATCACACCGATTTGCGTGTTCATTTTTGTACATGACCGCGACTCCAATGGGGTGACACTAGCGCGTGCCCCTTATCTTCAGGTGTTTTGCTACAGTTGTGAAATTTGTGTACATTAGTTTCATCTTCCTGCTTTGATTAAATTTCGACCAAACCCAAAAAGTCAATTTTCTCAAGGAAACTCAGGAAACCTTGACAAAGTTTCTTCCTCAGACCTTCTACATTCCAGCACCCTGTCGTCAGATTTGCATGCTAAATGTCCTAGTGGCGCCTCTGCCCTTTACCTGCTTTTTGTTTTTTTCCGGTGTGATTTGTCACCACTTTGGGGTGACTCGGGAGGGATTTTTTAGCGCTGGCGCACTGGAAACGAGGAAGAGGGGCGAGCGCACTCGGTCCCGTTTCAAGAAGAGCGTTGCTCCGTCATTAACGGCGGTGGCGATGGTGGTGGTGTGGCTCGCAGCAAGGACCAAGGTTGAGCCGGCGGTGGCAAAGCTCTGCCGCTGGTGAGGCGACGATGACGCAGTCGGCGTCGCTGATGGTGGAGGTGGCAAGAACTGCGTTAGCAACGCAGGTGTCGCAGCCGGGGGCGATGGAGGTGGTGGTGACTGCGTCGCCACCGATGATGACGCTCTCGGACTGGTCACGCGTTCAGGATACTTCTCCTTTGGAAAGGCTTCTAGCTCTGCTAGCGAGTAGTGTCACCCTTATACCACAAGCTTGTCGAAGCGGATGCTGGCTCTGAAATCTTGCTCCCGCGCGTCCTGCAAATACGGGCCAAGTATAGAGCGCGTATGGCGCACAGACCCGGAGAAGTCCTCTGCCACTCTCAAAAGAGAGCCTCGCAGAAACTTAGCTGCCGCCTTCAACATTTCCTCCCGCTTCTTGTAAGAGGTCAGCTTTACAGCGATAGGTCTTCTGCGTACTCTTCGGACTACTCGATGTGTTCTCTCGATGTCCCGGTCATCAAGCAGCAACCCCAGTTGTTGAGCGAGACCCCGCACATGACTCTCGGATTCGATCCACGACTCGCTCTGTCGGTCCGGCTCGCCGAAGATCAGAATATTGCTTCTCCGGGACTGGTTCTCCAGGTAGTCGACCTTGCGAGATAGAAATTGGTACTACCCGGCACTCCAGTACCTGCACCCTCTCTCGATACCAATTTATATTTGAGAGAATTTTCGTTTGCCTGGCCAACAAATCCCTCTGCAAGCCCTCCAGAACAGAGTCGTCTCTCGATTCAGGCCCGGGTTTGAGCTCGACGCTACCTATAACTAAGAGCATGCAAATAATACTGAAAATTAATCAATATTGCGCAAGGCGAACGTCTACGCATGGTCTTGGTCCAACCTTCGAGCGAGGACCTCCTACCTAACGGCCAACGGCCGCACGCCACTGCTCCNTTTCCTGTTTCTTTTCTTCTTCTTTTTCTTCTCTTTATCACCGTCACACGCAAAACGCACCGTCGCAGGATCAAGTACACGCGGGAAGAAGCTAGCTGTCAACAGACCGAAACACTGAAACTTGGAGGTAGCCGGCTTACTACGGAGCATTTTTAACATACGTCCTTTCTCTTCGACGGTTCGCACTTAACCCTAATGTGCCGAACAGGGTGAGGTTTCCAGATGGTTTCTTTCTCATCTACTCCAGACCAATATCGGTTCGGTATCTTTAACTCTCTGGCAACCCAATATGTGTCCGATCAAATATCTTTCTTATTAATTTTCTCTTCCAAACAATGAGGATTCCTGGAAAAGAGCTTAAACCTCGTCATATCTGAATTAAAATTTTAAATAAATTAATACGGCGTTTTGTTCATTGACTTGCCGTTCGAAGTGACGACGTCGCCCCTCAGGTGGTAGCGTTCATGCTCATTACATAGTCATCCTTTGTTCAATTCCCGATGGAGTCTAAAAAATTTGTAGATTTTGTCATTGATGTCCCAGTTCACATAGCTTTGACTTGTAAAGAGTAAAATCTCCTTGTTCTGTCCATCTACTACTCCTAGTATCAATAACTGAAACGTTTACTAACTACTCCTACTAACCCCCCCAACACACACACGTGGGTCAAGTTGTTGGTAAACCCAGCTAACCGGCCCACCTACTAACAATAACCTTCCACCCAACTCCTCTCTCCTATCACTCCATGCATATAAGCTTCAATAGAACACTAAATTTACCATTTACAAATACTACAATAAAAGAAGCGATGACATGAGCGATCTTGTATCCTGCTCCTCACTGCATAACTGCGCAGCACAGATGTACGGCAGGTGGCTTATGTTTTAGTCAAGATTCTGGGACGTTTCACTAAATCTACGATACCTAAGTTGAAAAATTCACATACACACACACACAAGAGGTGCTAAAATAGCAATTACTTTTTCCATATATCACATTAATGAGTAAAGTTAATTATTTTTGCACTTCTGCAAATTTATTGAACGACGAAAAATACTTCATTCAGAATTGTGTTTCGAACTAATAACCGTTGTGGAAAATGTAAACAGCTTTCAGAAAAATAAATACTTTAAAATTCTCATCTCCTTATCAAGATGTTCTGAAAAGATGATTGAGGTATATAAAAGAAGTAATGTCAAAAGTTAAGTTTTTTACATAGCATAATTTATGGTGTTATGATAGATTGGTGTACCCTGAAAAAATACTTAGTGAACTAGTTTTAAATAACCAAAATGAAGCTTATAGATTACCATTTATTATAATGTAAGAGAAGCCAATATTTCGCAAACAGAGCATATTACTAAATTTACTAGTAATACAAAGTAAGAAATTGCTTTATGCTGTGATAGGAAGAACTGCGCTCGTCACTAGTAACACCATTTAACTTAAAGAACAAACTTCTTGAAGAAAACGAAACATTCATGCATGCTGCTAATTTTATAAAAAACGCAGGTACACCATAAAATTTAACTTTACAATTCGTTTACTAGATATTTTATCTTCGAATCTTGTATAGAGGTATCAGACTATGAACACGTTGTATCTCTTCAGAAAACTAAATTAATTTTTGAATATCTCACTGGTATTGTTACCGGAAATGAATAAATAGACTCATTTAAAAACTTAATTTCCTATTCTGTCATCATTTTTACGTTATGACGTATCTACTACTGTTGTTTGGCTTCGTGATGTCTGTGGCTCTAACGCCCCGCATTTCGAGGCACCTTATCGCACGTTTCTGGGTTATCGCCTGCGAAGGGAAAGCTGGCAGCGCCCCTTAGCGCCAAAGGCTAAGACGATTCATGCGCTGTTACGCGCTTTCTTTCGCTCAAGATATATTGACCAGCGCTACTGTACATACAACTGGCCGGACTGATAAGCAGTTCCCGTGCGGTACATTATTATTTACTTGATGAGTGAGTGTCCTACTCTTTCTGAAAATGAGTTATCGGACAAGATATTTTATTTTGCGCCAAATCCAACCAAATTTAGACGACGAAAAGGAGATACGGTAAAGGAAAAGAATGATAATTATTATGACCGAAAATAAATGTTTTTGAATAAATACTCTTATTAATAAATAAGTTAATTTTGTTTAGGCAAAAAATGACAAGAATCTGGCGATAACAGTAAGAAACCGTTGTAACGATGTGATATTCAATAAAAAATATTATACATGCATGCTCGAAATAAAAATTTCAATTTGTATTCGTGTTCAGTTTATTACAAAAGATATTAATGTACTTTGACTTTTTTTACAGTTTAAAACTAACATTTATATGTCCTAGTGTACCAAATGAAATCTTTATTTTTCGTAATTGGACAAATGAACTGGAACCATGAGCTGGACAAATGAACTGCGAAAACAATGAGCATCAAATTGTCTGTGTATCACAATAGAGATTATTACTGCACGAATAAGGATCTTTATAAAACACACAGTAGAAGAATTAACTTTAATTTAAATCTGAATAAATCTGTCACATTTGTTGCAAGGGCATAACATTACCAGGATAGATAATAAACTGTATTCGTTTATATATAAATATTATATCACATGTGTCATATCACTTGACTAAAGTCATGTTTTGAAAAATATACCGTGGGGTCATAGTTATTTCATTAAAGGGAATTAATTTGGTTCTGTAGCACACTTTACTTTGCCAGGACGTAGCAACGCATGTAATTCCACTTGCGACTGTGATTTGCATAAGAAGAGAACAACTAGTTACGTTTTTTGCTTGACGCTACATGTGCAGTCTTATGAAGAGAGCTGCTATGAACGTGAAAGGTCGATAGTTCGGTTACTTAATCTTACGACAAACTTTATAGTAATCGCAAGTGTTAATTTTCATTAACCATTAAAATAGCATACGGGATAGAGCATTGTACTTGTAAGAGTAAATAGTTTACCTGAGAATATATACGTATAATATGAATAATTTCGCAATGGTATAGGATGCTTCATTCCTAACGCCACAACTAACATTTATTCCCTTTTAAGCCTTTGCCCACTTTCAGTCAATGGTGTGGAAGTTAATTCTCTTTCTCAATTAACGTATAAATATCTGGGTGACCGTGCTTCGCTCGGATGGCTCACAAAATAGACATACGATTTTCAATCAGTCGTAAAATCTTTTGGTATAGTACCGATGTATGACCACGCACATAATGATCTTAACAAAATGAATTTAAAATATATTTTTCGTAAAGGGATTCAAATCATGTCGTACTTACTCATTTACTCTGCTATGTCACAATATAACAAATGATAATTCCATATGTAACTATTTTGCTAATTAGGTAACTGCGCAGTTTACGTTGCCCATATAAGAGTTTTTTGTGTCCGGGTTTAAGGTGTAATTCTGAAATTTTATGAAATTGACATACTGTATTTACGCAGTACAGACATTTTATCATATCATCCTATTATATCAAGTGAGTAATCTCTGAAACACACACTATTTGTATGAGTTGAGACTCGTCTTAATTTTCCAAAGAAAGCCAACAATTTCCTCTAACACCATAGGTTTATTCAAATGTCACGCCATCGAGTTAAAAAGAAAAAGGAAATCATTGGACATCATATAATCGGACCTATTAATTACAAGTTCCTTTGCTGATTATATTTTCAAATCACGATCCTATACTACTTAATTTGGACGAGTCCAGGAATTTCATTACAATCACGTAATCACACGGATAAACAATCGATAGCTGGTCGAGTCATGACGTCACTCAATCGATTGCACTAATCGAACATGCGACAGAGCGCACAAAGACGAGAGATTTTGAACAGAAGGGTCCTTTCATTCGAACTGTTTACTTCGCTCCAAAACCTAGTAAGAGGACACACCTCGTTTCACATCACTTCTATCGTGGGTCGGCATGCTAGCCGACATTTTCTCCAGTTCAACCCTTCGCTACTACGCTACAGAAGGCACGTGAACATCGGTCTTCAAACCTTGGATTTCGAAGCAACATACCTGTATAGACAATTGTGTTTTGCCTACACAAGAAATAATGAACAGAGAATAATATGATACGAGTGAAGGATAAGGCAAGAAATGAACAGTGATTAGTGACAAGAAAAGATGGTTTAATAATATGCCATGAAAAATAATGATAAGATACTGTTTCCAAGAAGATGTACAGCTTGAGATGAGATGTGTGAAAGCATTCCTGGGAACAGTTGACTTGCTTGTCGAGTAGATTCGGTGAAAAGGCATCTTGTTACCAATTTCCATCCTTCATATGACCAATTAGTGGGATAGTCATAAAATCCCTTGTTGCATTGTAGTGAGATGAAGCGATGAAAACTTTCTTGAGACAAGCGAAGTGATGTCTTGATGTAGACGAAGGAATGTTCAATGAATTAGTACAAAGTACTGTTCGTAAATAGCGTAGTAACGACTGTAACTTATAATGTCTAGTACATGTCTTCTAGACAATGAACAGTGAAAGAATGTGTCCTAGACAAGGAACAGTAATTGTATCGATGATGTCACTTGATATTCGATCAGGTATCGAATTGGGAATGGCATACCGAGAGATAGACAATGGAATTTCTAGGCTCGCCCAATTCGAGTGAAGCAATTTGTGAGTTAAATACAGTCATCAAGGAACTTGTAATTATTATAATAGATTATATGATGAAGCACAATTTCCTCGTTTTTTTTTGTTTTTTTAGTGAATGGCGAAAGATTTGAATCAACCTATTGCTTCAAGGAAAAATTTCCTTAGCTCGTCAATGATCAAGATAAATCACTCAACTTGATCAAAGAGAGTTTATACTGGAGATGATTCACTTCATCTGACGAAATATACGTCAAAAATACAAACAAATGATTGAATTATTGCGAGTCACTCATTAACAAACAACATACCGAAAAAACGTCTGAACAACACCTATTCAACTACCTTCAACATCATCTAAGCAGACTTTTCAAGATAATCTCATCTTATCACGCTCTCTTGGAAAACCAGTACTTAATCATTATTCTTCATTTCTTTCATGAATGTGTCATTATACTATTTTTTATTGTTGGCAATAAATATTCATCTTGCTCCTCATCCTTCTTCACTCTTTATTTTTCACTACAATCATCCCATGTGCAGGTAAGACCAAATTTATCTGCACATACGCGTAAGAAAACACACAGAGAGTAAATAGAAAATAATCACCATTGGTCTTAAATTGTGCTTGCCTTATTTATTCACACATTCGTAAACAACTGAAAATTATCTATTCAAGTAATCCACAATACACCCTATTTATAATATTAGACATACATATTTAATTATGTGATAATAAGTGTCCACTACTTAGTGATTTCCGTGAGAGAGTATTCGCTGTCCCTACGTCACCGATCAGCGGCGAACAGTTTTCAGTTGAAAGAAGGTATTTTGCCTCTAATTGGTAATAACTTATTCTTCAGGTATTTACATTCGAATTATACGTAGGTATAAAGAAAGTATAATGAACGTCCGATATATCTTCAGGTCATTACGATAATGTATGGCATCGATTTTTGTTTATTCTATGACACAAAATAATCAACGTATGCGAGCCAAACTTGAGAATTTGGAATAGGGACCCATTTCTACAGACTCTTTCTGTCACTGGCACGTGGGCGTTTTACTCGTGTCAGCAAATCTTACATTCCCACGTTGCCACCCACACCTGTCACTCCGCACATAACCGGGGAGAACTTCAGGGTTGAAATGAAATACTCTATATTTCATGTTCATTTTCCATCGAGGATAGAAAAGAAAGGCTAGATTCTTTAGTTTTTATTGTTTTTAATAAGATAGTAGTTGAATTTTGTTTTTGAATTCCATACTGAATTTTATTTTTGAATTGAACTGCTCTAGGGATACATATTAACTTTGAAGAAAATTATAGTCGACTTAGTGCTTTGCCAAATATTACTTTACATGAATTCGCTGGTTCGTATCTTGTAAGTAGAGCTAAGTTTCATTCAATGTGATTTTGTTACGTAACATCAAAAGTAGTCGTGCCAAATGAATAGAGTTAATTTCATTATGTATTCGACTTGAAAATATTAGGAGCGGTAATTTCATTACTTTTTTAATAATAAGTTAAAAGTTCGTCAAAATTTGTTCGTGGTATAGGGATCAACGTCTCAGATACATAGTGTGAGTCCCGGGATTGATTCCCCGCCGAGAAAGTTATAATTTCATTATTTTTTGTCAACATGATCTGCCTAATTATACTTTCCTCGTGTGTTTAACATTTTAATCGTTATAATTAAATAACGATTAAACAGACTTATCATATAATCGATCAAAATGTGAAAAAATCGCTCGCTCAGGGATTCGGAGCCCGGACCTGCGGCTTGAGACGCTTTACCCCTAGACCATCAAATCCCGTAAGTCGAGGTGAATAGTTTGATCTTATTAACAATGCCAGTATTGGAACGGTGTGAAAATTGTTATACAACGAAAAGAGTTCATGTTGCATCACGTTTTCATACCAAAATACATCTCATCTGTGATTTTCATTAAAATCGTTAGAACTGGTCTAAAGAAAATTTTTGTTAAATACGTAAGTTTATAGGTACACTACTGAAAACAATAAAGGGCCCATTTATTTTTCTATGTCCCACGTTCTGAGCAGTTTGGGATTACTTAAGTTTGCAACGCCTCTCTCCTGCTCCTTCCCCTTCGACTGGGGAAGTTTCGTTCGACAAATCGTAGGTCTATTTGAAACGGCTCCCATATTTGGAAGACTATTAGTACCGCTGGTAAATCGTAACGAGATAAAATGTTTCATTACACCGCTATTAAAGAAATATTTTGTATTTTTTATTATACACATTTTGGACTTCTATAACAAAAATATTCTGTATATTCTTGACTTCAATAAACTTTACCATTCTCTATATTTAAACGACATCTCGAGATTCGTTGTCTCGCAAGGTCTTCATAGGCAATGTAAAAGATATTAGAGTTTCTGTAAAAAACGTTTGCGTAATACTGTGATAAAATATAGTTTTTAACAGAATTTGAATATAATTGCAAGATATCGTATGGAATTGGTATAATTCGAATCACAAATTACTTATAAATATTCCTATAATTTCTTATATTTATACAGTGAAGTAAAGAAATCAAATCTCATTGCCTAGTAGTGATGTGTATTGTCGAAAGTAATTTTACGTGATTTGCGATTCTCTTAAGTTTTTCATATATGTGAAAAGGAATTAAATAAATATAGAAAACGTTTGTCTCAAATATGAACTAATAACACAAAAGTTTAATTCTCGAGTTATAAATAATATAAAACTACTTAAGGAACAAATAAATTACATCTTCTAGTGACATATTTATCCACGATATAGCAATTTGGTAGTAATCGTGCAACCTAAAAAAATAATCAGAGATCAATAATATAAAAAACCTCGTTTCAGATATAAATAAATAAAAAAAGACTAATCCCTTTAATTTATTCCAATCAAATTAAAATGTATTAACTCATATTAATACCATAGGTTTTCTTTTTTCATTCCTACTTCTTTCACTGTCATTCGTTCCCTTTTTCCTTTCCTTTTCTTCTCTTCTCGCTTCTTTCCTTTTCTTCTCTTCTCGCTTCTTTCCTTTTCTTCTCTTTTCGCTTCTTTCCTTTTCTTCTCTTTTCGCTTCTTTCTTTTATTTATTTCTCTTTCTTTTTTTCTTTCTTTCTCTTTGTTTCTTTCTATTTCTTTATTTTTCTCTCTTTTTCTTTCTTCCTATCGTTCTTGTTATCGTTCTTCCTATCATTCTTTCTTCCTATCGTACTTCCTATCATTCTTTCTTCCTAACGTACTTCCTATCATTCTTTCTTCCTATCGTTCATCCTATCATTCTTTCTTTATCTTTCTTTCTTTCTTCCTCTTTCTCTTTCTTTCTTTCTCTTTTTATCTCTTTTTTTCTATTTTTTGTTCTTTTTCGTTTTTCCTTCCTTTCATTCTTTTTCTTTATTTCCTTCTTTTCATTTCATTCTCTCTCTTTCTTTCATTCATTCCTTTTCTTGTTTCTTTCCGCGTTTTGCTTTTATTTCTTTCTCTCATTCCGACTCTTTCTTTCTCTCTCTCTTCTCTGTCTTTCTTTTACTCTTTCTTTTGTTCTTTAATCCTCTTTTCTTTTTCCCTCCTTTTCGTTCTTTCTTGTTTCTTTCTTTCTTTTCGCGTTGTGTCTTTCTTTCCCGTTCATATTTATTTGAAAGCAAATGTTTCCAATATCTTATCTTATCTGATCTGATCAGACAAGCATTATTACCCTCAGTCTGTGTGAGACAGGTTCCCCCTCCATAGAGAAACACGAGGTCTAAAACTATCCAAGTGTAATAAAGACGTGTAGTTTTTCAACCTCTGTATTTCTATTCTTAGCAAGTCATACAAATACGAATGCTATATCAATGCTACGAATACTGTTAGTTTAATTAAATAAGTGCATATAACTCTTTCCTTTATTAAATTTTGTGCTCCAAATGTATAATATGATAAATCTACAAGCTATATGAATGTATTTTCATTGAAAATATTGTTTGGATATAAATTACACAACTTAAGGCATATTCATTTCCTATTCAATATTTTTATTACAATCAAGTATACTTTTACATAGTTCCAACTTCACTAATGTTGGTGAGCGTAGTAAACAATGCTATGGTGTATTAACATATCACACTTACTTTTCAGTCAGAATTAGAATCTCTCGAATTGCTTTTTGTATTATTATTTTCTTTAAATATTTGTAGAATTGATTGCTTTTTAATTCAATACTGAATAATTTCTGCATGGGTTAATTGGAATTACAAAAACTTTAAAATATTTCTTGTGAAATATATTATTGAATACTATCATTCACAAATGAAAAAACTAAAAATAACTTAAGAGATCAAGTATAGAAATTATTTAAAAGAAAAGTTGAACTAATGAACTAAGGAATAATTAGACGTCGTATACTTAGGAAACGTTTCAGTGTAATGCAGGTTGAACTTCGAAAGTGTTCCTACTTTATCTCTTTTAGTAGCTAGCCAGATTGGTCGTAATACGACGTTGCCGCATTGCCAATTCCTCAGCGTATGTTTTAAGATTTTCCTAAGCAATGTGAGAGCATGAATTAAGGTTTCGTTCATTACAGCTCCCCAACAGATATTACGAGCTGAATTGTGGTATAAACCGTTTTCAAAAATTAATATACGAGTGTCACCGGGATTCATACCCACTTTGTGGTGACAGAACAATCATAGCAGTGCTTTACTGTTGCTGGAGGAGGTAAAATGTCTGTTGAAAAATTCGAACAAATAAATAGCCATTTAGGTCTGCGTGTTTTAGTCGGTTTGACAACGAATGACATTCTTTTATTCTTGAATTGCCTGTTGTCACACCGCGGGGTTTAAGATTTAATAGATTTATAAATAATATAATTAATTGAGTTGAGAGTGCAATTACAATTACAGTTATTTTATTTGTTACCAGAACTTTGTTTTGTTTGTATTAACAAAGTGAAATTATACTTTGAAATTAAATTGACGTCATCCTCAGAATTATTTTAATAATTCTGCATAATATCATTATTTAGTATACCTTGTTGAAATAAATTCTTTTAATTGCGTCTGTAAGTAGTAATGTTTCCAATATCTTATCTTATCTGATCAGTAACCACGTGTTTCTCTTTTTCGGGCGTGAATCACTCGGCTGGTGAACACAAATTAACATATGTACTTAACACAATTTTTTTTAAAATTCGTAATATCTTGTTGAAAATGAGCTACGTGAGGTGATATCGCCTTTATCTCAGCATTTTCAGAAAACTTTCGCCCGCAATCCACATCGGCTGTAGACTATTTGGCGAACTTCTCATCCTTTAGAAACTTTGATGTTGGTTTGTGTCACGTTTTAGCGCAAGTTTTACAGAAATGAGATGTATCTTCCATACATCCATAAGGCCAATTCCCCCATCCCTTGCCTGTACCTTCCCCTCTTCCGCCTAAAACTGGCTACGCTTTCGGTAAGTGTATACATCCACTTTACCCAGAATAAATTCAGAACGAAATGACAAACTTTTAAAAGAGAAATAAATTACTCTGAATTAAAATTATTTTCCATAGAGAGCTCTCTTGTCCTACCTTAACCTTAAATACTGCGTCTTCTGCAACCATTGTTGGCAGCAAGAGTCTTCGTGTTTCCGCCGGTGCCTGTTGGCCTATGAGGACATGAATATTCACGACGCCGAAGGCAGAGCTCAGAGTCTTTCGTTCATGACTCCCTGGCTTCGCACTGGGTCACAAACCTTCAGGAACGAACTGAAATGCCCCGGGCATTATACTCCTTTTGTGCAACCATTGTGCTCATTTAGAAATTTATGTCAGTTCACTTCTTTTGTGTTTTCGCTAATGTGATACCCGATTCTCAGAGAATTTTAAGCGGATCACCTCTTGTAATCCGCTTTAAAGATGATCTCCTTTTTAAATAGTAGTGCTATTTCTAAGATATTTAGTATGTTTCACAAATTCTCAGTCAACACTGAAATTATCAACTCGTATCAACTTGGAATGAAGGTAGGATACATCTGATATATTATTTTTCTTCCGGTGGGATATACAAAAATCCACAAGTTATTTTTGGAGTATATTAACTTAAGTATTAACAAGTTTTAAATATTATGGAATTGAAAGTTCATTTGGTTCCTACTGAAATGTTCTATAGTTTGCCATAAAGTTGGAACAAAACAAGAACACTTACATTGGTATACTTTTCCTTTATCAAATTTTTATTTCTTCTCTAAAAACAAATCGATGTAAAGAAATATGTTTAATACGGGTAGCATACGATAAAGTGTTAAATTTGTAGCAATTCTATGGGAAATGATGAGACAGTGCTATCGTATTTTTTTCTTGTACTCTGCTAAATCAACCTAGCCAAATTACATCAGAGAAGATGAAAAAGCAAAACTAATGTGTTTACATGTAAGATAACTTCTTGTGCGTGTAACACATTTCTCCCTTTTCGCGAACATACACATCTTCAGACCCATTTGAGCCATTACGATAAAATCAGGCAAATTTGAAAACGCCATTACATTTATCTGGTAAATTTGCATCAGAAGACGAATGTTACAGATTTCCTACTGGGTCCGTATTGCAAGTCACGTTGTTCGTTTGGCAACGTCGCTTTGTTCTGAATCACGTAATCTAGAAGTTTGATTTATTTCTAGCCGTCCCTCCTTTCGCATCGCGTCGTTCTAAAGAACGGGAGATATACCCATCCTGATGCCTCTAGACGCCCGATCAGATACATCGAAAGTTACGTTGCGGTAAATATCGAACACTGATGCGTTCGCTTCTTCCAAAAGGAAAGTGAAGACGATGTGTTTTCACTTGATAAGCCAAAACATTCAGGAACTATGAGATATTTTATATTGACGTTATTTTTTATTCTATTGAATCACAATCCATTCTGTGCTGCCATGATCTGTATACACATTGGACTCCACGGTAGAAAGACTGAACGAGAAAAGAAGAAGTAATTTCTGAACATATTTCACATACAATGTGCTTCATTGTTATTGTGATATAAGATTGAATTCGTACACAATGTCAAATTACTAATCATAAACAAAATAATGCTTTCAAAGTATCTTAGGACGCCTACTAATTTAGAAATGTTAAATTATATGGCATCACTGCAAGAGCTAATATATTGTTTGAAATATTTTCATCCAAGCCAAAATTTAAAAATGTTTAGTAAGTTTGATTGTAGGAGAAAATTGCAGACTAAGATCTCTAGTGTGTTATTTTAGATTTTAGAAAAAGCATTTCTTGTTGAGATAAGAAACGCCATACCTCTGATGCAGCAAATGTTCAAAACTGCTCGGACAATAACTGACAATTTTGAAATTATTCGGGAACATCATGACGATTGACACAATTTCACTTCTGATATTTTTGCAAATTAGTTGGATTATAGGTGTATAAATTAAATGTGAAATTTTTGGAACTACTCCTACTAGGCATATTATTGATACTAGAAGCGCTTGTTATCTCTTCCTAATCCTTTGAAAGAGAGACCTTTATTTCCACATTTCCTCATTATTTTCAGAGTATTTCTATTTCTCATTAACTTCATCAATTAATGTCATGTACGAATTATTGTTGGAGATTGATTTATCAGTGATGATGACTCATCAAAATGTAATAAGGATGTAATTTATAGATTTTTGTTCAAGTGGGCCTCAGTTTAATAGTTGGAACATGAAGATTTGTCTTTATAAATATTTATCACCACCCTTAAGATTTCTTCCATATTTCTAGTTTATTATCCTTTATGTGGTTATACGCAGTTCTCAACAGTTTTTTTAAACTATAATATTTAAATAATTATATAACTATTTCATTGATCTAGTAATCGTAAACATTTTGTTGTTTGTTTAAGGTGATAGACTTTTAACTTTTTGGGAGAGACAATGGGTCATATTTGTTCTTTTTTGTTGTTGTAGGTTTTGAAGGAAAGATTTGATCCAGTTTATGTTTATCTTGTTTGCTCTACTTTGTGTCGTTTAGTTATTATGACATTGGATACCATGTGAATATCTTGTGATGATTACATTGTTCTTAGCAAATGATTTAGTTATTTTTCTATCCTTGCTTATAATTAAATATTATCATTTACAACAATTACATAAAATACAAAGATACTCCATTGTACTTAATTATGACTTGATCTCATTGAATAGATTAGACTATTGATTGGACGCAAGGACAAACAAAGGAGGACTCGAAGGGTAGCTATGGAGTATTCCTCACTCTTTGGGGATCTCATTTTTTTCTCATAAGTACGCGTGTTGAAGATTGGTTTCCTATTAGAAACGCAATGTTTGAGAGAAGATGAGTTATTGATTTCAAATGATACTATTTTGAATAAAAATGGGAGATGAGACCTGACCTCGAACGCGGGACCATCAACATTGCACGCTAATGCGTTGCCACTACGCTATCTCGTTCGCTTTCTGATTCTATCAACTACAGTCATTTAACTCGCGATGACCTATATACCTCAGAAGAGAACTCATTCGAGACGGAGCCGTTGTTTGATGCCATCTTTATTGAGGTTACATGAATGTGGGTTGAAATATTCTGCCTGGGAGGTTCGCAAACACACATATCGCTTAAAAAGTGGTTAATCATAACACGAGATAACAGATTAATGAAGAATGTTATATTGAATATATTGTTTTCCACATGATTTCGGACAATGCAGGTGATGTTTATTCTTCTTATATTATACTTTATCACGTGATTGTTCTAGTATTTGTTATGAATTAAATTCATATTTTTATGCATGTTGTTTTTATTCTTGTTTATTGATAATAGTTTATTTCTAACTGAACACAATCTTGGAATGTTGTATACATTTTTCTCCGAGTAGTGGCGGATTTTCCATTGACTGGATGACACTTGATACTTTTATTATTACTGATCTCGGAATTTTTACTGAACATTCTATCTACGATTAATTTTGGAATAATAAATTATTACAATACGCAATGATAATATTTTTTAAATAATTTCTTTTATAAGTTATAAATCAGCCACCGCCTTTTAACCCTTAATCGGAAATGATGAGATGCTCGTTTCCGGAGAGTAACTCAGTTTATTTTCCCCCACGTTGTCTTGCGCAGTTCGCAACTGCTCTTTTGAAAACTTTTTTTATTTATTTATTTACAATGAAAATAAGACGGTACCTGGACTTAAACCCTGGACCGGGAATTGAATCCCGATCACGTCTCTATTTTTTATTAAATATCGCATCATTCATCTATTACATCGCACTGTGCTTAACCACAATATATGAGATTGTAGTTACTTTTTGTCGTTGTAAAATGTGTATCAGCCAATAGTATGCGAGATTATGCAGACCCTTTTTTGTGCACTATATGTCGAGCTACATGTTTCACTATCGTTTGTATTTATGATTCAGTATTGATCAATCAACTGCTTTTATGTGTAGATATCAGTAAAGGAATCAATAGAAAGGTTAGGAGAGAGTAAACAAAACGTTGAATATGCAGAAGTGGAAATTCATATGTCTGTGATGTGAGAGAACGTTATGTGCGGGGAGAACGTTGCAGCTGTACTAACACCCTTCTCTCCGTTGTAAAACACCTTCTGGAATAAAATCACCTATCCAAGTCCATTATTGAGATTTTTCACTTTTGGGAAGTTACCAAAATATCTTAATCTCACTAGTATCTTAAATTCACTAGTATTATCTTAATTCTTATCTTAGAATATCTTAAATTCACTAGTATTAGGACAGGAAATGATAAAATGTCCGCTTTAGAGAAATGTCCGCTTGCAGAAGTGTACATTTCGTGAAATTCACTGTACATCCGATCGCATTATAAATCAATGGTATTAATAAAATTTTACATTCATTATATATTATTATAAATATTGTTTTTATTTAATAATATAAAGTAATATATAATCAAAACAGCAATTACAAACAATGTGACGACGTGGAGGACACAAACTAATTTATTCTCCAGAAGCAAGCTAGGAACCATCCCATCAAATCAAAGTTGTTTGATTTGTTTGACTTGTAAAACAAATTTTCATTAAATAATTTGAAAAAATTAAATCCTTTACGTGGAGAAAGAAATGTTCCTTTTCCGAAAACAATATTTAATATCATTATCGAATTTCCATCGTCGTTTTCGTTTTGTTAAATAGACATCATGAAATGATTTCCATTTGGAAATTCCTTGCGAAAAGTTGAAACACTGCAACACTATTTCTGGATATCGCACTTGTGTTCGGGTATTCACAAAACCCCATTGGTAAATATTCATGTCGTGAGTCGCTTCAGACAAACTGTTCCGTACCTAATATACCACGTGTCTTGTTGCTCCTATTCGGTTATATTTATCTTCAACTCCTTTGAAATATAAACATTTTATTTCCGATTTTTTTCCATTATCATCCATTAATCACATTCATTAAATTCGTAATTTCCACCCTATATTATAATTACCATACGAAATATTGAAATTGTTAGCACCGATCGTGGATTTCTGACGTAAATATCCATTATGTTTTTCTACCAAAATTAAAGTTTAGTACAGTCCTTTCTCTCTTTATAAAGATATCTAAGGGAAGCCACCAAGAACTGAAGCGACTTAAAAAACAGAAATACATCAAAGAAAGAGCAATATAGAGAGAATAAATACATTATTATTATGCCAAACCAAACAACCTTCTGTCATTTCATCATTAGAGAGGGATAATCGTTATAAAGATAATAATTATGGAGATCGTGATAAATATCTTCTGTATATCGATTGTCCTGCATTTTTAAAATCAATTTTTAAAGAAATAATGTAATCCAGCAGGCGGTCTTCAGGTTCTATAAAATGGTTGAATACATACAAATACATACAAATACATTGAACTGGGAAATCATTCAGAATCTCCAAACCAAATTTTACGTGAGTCAAGTAAGTCCGTGAGTCAAGTAAGTCCGTGAGTTAGGTAAGTCCGTGAGTCAAGTAAGTCCGTGAGTTAGGTAAGTCCGTGAGTCAGGTAAGTCCGTGAGTCAGGTAAGTCCGTGAGTCAGGTAAGTCCGTGAGTCAGGTAAGTCCGTGAGTCAGGTAAGTCCGTGAGTCAGGTAATTCCGTGAGTCAGGTAAGTCCGTGAGTCAGGTAAGTCCGTGAGTCAGGTAAGTCCGTGAGTCAGGTAAGTCCGTGAGTCAGGTAAGTCCGTGAGTCAGGTAATTCCGTGAGTCAGGTAAGTCCGTGAGTCAGGTAAGTCCGTGAGTCAGGTAAGTCCGTGAGTCAGGTAAGTCCGTGAGTCAGGTAAGTCCGTGAGTCAGGTAAGTCCGTGAGTCAGGTAAGTCCGTGAGTCAGGTAAGTCCGTGAGTCAGGTAAGTCCGTGAGTCAGGTAAGTCCGTGAGTCAGGTAAGTCCGTGAGTCAGGTAAGTCCGTGAGTCAGGTAAGTCCGTGAGTCAGGTAAGTCCGTGAGTCAGGTAAGTCCGTGAGTCAGGTAAGTCCGTGAGTCAGGTAAGTCCGTGAGTCAGGTAAGTCCGTGAGTCAGGTAAGTCCGTGAGTCAGGTAATTCCGTGAGTCAGGTAAGTCCGTGAGTCAAGTGATTCTAAATTAGTACCTGCATCTATTACTTTTATTTCGAAGAGAAAGAAACTTCTGTCATCATCTTCCTCTATTTAATTGATACCCTGGCCTTTAAAAACGAACGAAAATTTACTGATTTATTACCAATCCTTAGCAAAGAAAATAATAACATTGCTACCATTGCCTCGCATCGGAGATACTTTGTCAAACGCTGATTATTCATTAAGTTTTCCGTTGTTTTGGAAAAATAAAAGTATTTTAACTTTCCAAGCACTCGCATCGGTCACATATTAATGGTAATATTAGAGAGAGGGTTTAAAATGGTCAAAACAGACTTGAATATTTCATTTAACGACACCTCATATCGAAACACATATATTAGGATAAAAGGGTGAATTGCCCGAAAACATTCCGTATTCTGTAGAAAATATAATACCGGATTATTAGGAGAGATTATTATATTGCATTTGCATTGTAACTGATAGTTAACGAGCAGACCAACATCAGGTTCATAACGCTACTTAGCATTTATGTTTACACACATACGATAACAATAATAACAACAAAAAGACTGATTTGAAGATCATGTTGTTCAAATGGTTGGAAAAAATGGATATAGATTTCAGAGTGACAAACAAAATTATGATGATAATAATAATAATAATAATAATAATAATAATGTACAATGTTCCTTCAGAAGAACATAGATTAATGGTATATACTGCGAAAGGTATCAGAATTACAAATAGCAGTTTTAAAACGGATATACATGAAGAGAAATTGAATATAAATTATGTTATGGAAGTTAAGATGTGTTAGGTAAACATTAAAATAAAAACCTGTTAGCTACAGAAATTAATTCTTTTTATTGATGATTTCATGTCGATAATAATACATTCATTTTAGCAGTGTATGTAAGTTGATTCAAAGTATTTTAAAATATTTTGCAATGTTTGTATTAATACTATCTGTATAAAAATAAATGTTTGCATGTTTGTCCTGTATGCACTCCTATATTCTTTATTCATCCGATTGTGATGAAACTTTGGTAAGTTGTTGTGCACACGTCCTCAAAGGTTTCTGACATAGTCAATGAATCCACCTCTAAAGGGGTGAAATAGGGGTTGGAATGTTTTATGTATGTGTCCTACCACTTCTCTGGAGTGCTTATAGAAATTTCAACCAAACGTGACAGATAGATGACAATCTGAAAACAAGCACTGCGCGGGACAAGACATCTCTGTCACCTAGGGAGGGGGTGATAAGAGGGTGACACGTGAAAACAATGGAAAAAACCGATATTCGATTCGAAAACATACTTTTCGGAACTGTTGAGAAGGATAAGGACGTCCCGATGCTTTGGTACTTCACAATCAGTCCACACTAGAGGTAATATACACCTAATATTCCTAGGGTAGGGGTGGGAAGGGGGAACAGGTAACAATAAAAACAATCGATATTGGTGTTGAATACATCGTGTCTTTAGACAGATTAGCCGAGTCTCTCTCTTAATGCTGCTTGAGTCCACGATCACCCCCCGTAAAGAAATATACTCCATTTGGGAAGAGGATAAGAATGTATGCAGGCTGGGTGTAAGGTTATATTAAGTTATGAAATAGTTTAATAATTTTGAAATTAGAAGGAATTAATAGTAAAATACAATAGCGTGTTCTAAATAACATTAAATCATACCCATTAAATAGACCAACAACAAAATCAATACTGACGTTTAAAGTGAAACATCAATTAAATTGACTAATTATAAATAAAACGATTGAATTCCAATTCGTTTATATACCAGGTATTGTTGATTGTAACAGTGGTTGAATGGTATTTATACCAGTAAAGTTCAACAAATGTGAGTTAATTAGACATACTGTGGATGAAACACATAAATTAACATACAATACTATAAACAATTATAAATGTGCTTTCCTGTGAAATAGGAAACTTGAAAACATATTAAAACAGATGTCATTAATAGTAATGCGTAAGAATATTACACAATATTAGAACATGTCAAAATAATTGTTTAGATATGTTTGTAGAGTATTAATATGCAAATTAGTAAGAAACAATAAATATAAGAAAGCATGAATTAAATAATTAGTCTGACATTAGTAGGAAATGCTTTGGAAATCAACTTGCTCATGACAATGTAGAACAGTTTCTACGAGTGTCCAACTCGAAGTTTCTACTCACAGTTCGATGCACTTTGAGGACAATGTGATTGACATTTCGTCAATTTATTTGAGTCCTGGTTGAAGTCATGTTGTTATATCCCACACTTAGATCAGTTTTGAATAGAATTGAGTTAATGCGAAAATTGCACGTTCAAAAGTATTAATAATGTTATAATGAGATTAGTAACACGACAAACATCGTTCAGAGTTACATTAATAGCTCACTCGCATCATTTAAGACGCTATTGCGATCGGACAATCTATCACATACGGAAGCTACACTTAGCGGATCGGTGAGCAAGGCGTCGCTCGTCGAGTTCGACTCAAGATTGTAATCTTCTTTCTTCTTGCCCTAGACTGTCAACTTGCAGTTTGTAACACTTTTTGATTGGTTAATTACTAATGTATTTATTCACTTGTCAACTGGTTAATGATAATTTCTCATTGTGGCAAATATTCATTTGTTTTGTTCGAGAATATTCGGGAATAGTTCCCTTTAATTGTTGTTTGCAATAAATATTTATATTCGTTAACAAGGGAGGTAGTGATCACTTTATGTTGTTTGTATATGTAGCCTCGCTACAAATGGAATGATATGTAAAAATATGTCAATGAAACGGATAATTGTGTTGATCATATAGTTTATACGGTCGTTGAAATTGGTAGTGACATCCCCGTGGACGCCAAAGTTCACAATCAGTCACAGAGCCAGAGTCCACAGTTTTCGAGTTGATAGTGAAATCCCGATTATGCGAGTCTAAATTCAGCCCTCATGGAAGAAAGACGCAACTTGCATCCTTTGAGGAAGGTATGGAAATGAGTTTATGTGTAAAAACAATTTAAAACTGATTTTAAAATCAGTTTAAAAAATGAAATTTGCGTCATTTGCAGTTTTCAGGTTGGGATTTAGGATATACCAAAACTATCAAACCACCAACATTAAAGAGTAGCATTCTCACTTGAAATCAATGGGAGCCTGAGAATGGATAAAATTGCAGATATATTACAAAATTCCCGTGAGAAAAACCGCGTGCTCAATACAGTTAGTGGGCATTTCATTCTTAATCATTTCAATTTCAAAAAACGTTTAGTCTTTGGAGGATATTACATAGTGATTAGTAATATTAATACAAATTATAATATACAATATTTAATTTATTATTTCAAATTAAAATGGCTAAATGGGAATAAAGCAGTATACACAAGGCCGCGATTGTATTATCAGACCCTATGTATATGCTTTGAAAAACTAACAATTTTTTAGAGTGTCCTTATATGATATTTTCACATAAATCTTAACACATGATAAATAAATAAATATAAAATAAATTTATTGTCAAAAAACAGTACAAACTGCGTATGACCACGTGGAGGGAAAAAAAACTAATTTACTCTCCGGAAGCAAGCAAGGGACCATCCCATCAATTCCGATCAAGGGCCCTAAGGCAGAGGCGGATTCAAAAAATTCAGCAAAAATTCCTAGATAAGATAAAAAGTTAGCTGCGAGTTATAATACTAATAGAATGTCAATATGTTTGTAATTTTAAGCAAAAAATTACATGTAAGTTATTATCGAACTATAGATTATTCTGAGTATAGTGCTTAAAAATTGAAATAACACTAAATTCACGATTTATTGTTACAATAGACCCGCCCCTAGACAAAGCCTAGAGAACCTGTATGATAAATCCGCCTCTACCCGAAGGAAAACCGGAGAAAAACCCGGGCCAGGATGGGGCTACAGAATTTATGTACACAAACGTGCCAATGTTGAGTACACATAAAACTAAATTAATATGAGCCATAAGACAACACAATCATGCAAGAAAATAGTTTTTGAAATTGTTATAAGTTGTTTAAAAAGTACTACAGCAATGGCGTGATAAAGCACAAGACGAATTTAACTTTTGTTAAAATCAATAAATTCTTTTACAGTGTAGAAGCACTGGTGCAGGAGGTAGTTTTTAACCGCGGATTTGAAGATATTCAATTTCATAATATCTTTTATATTCTTGGGCAGGGAATTATATAGAACGATTCCCGAATGGTATGGTCCCTTTTGGCAAAGAGTGGTTGACACTCTAGGGCGATGAATATTACTACTATTGCGTGTATAGTGTTCGTGAACGAGACTGTTTCGTATAAAGAAAGGGTGGCACTTCAGTAATTCGGTCTTAACAAACACGACTGTTTCATAAATATAAATGCAGGGAAGTGTTAAGATATTTAATTCCTTGAATAAAGGTTTACAAGAGTTTCGGGGGTGAGATTTACAAATTATCCGAACTATCCTCTTCTGAATTCTGAAAGTTTGAATACTCTGACCGGAATTACCCCAGAAGGTAATGCCGTAACGTAAATGGGAGTAAACGTTTGCAAAATATACGCAACGGGAAATACGTGGACTAACTGCGTTAACTAAGATTCGGAATGCGTAACACAATTTGCTTAATTGGGAATTAAGATTGTCAATGTGACAATTCCATTTGAGGTTGTCTTGAATATGGAGACCTAAGAATTTTGTATTTGTAACAGTTTTTAATTGTGTTCCGTTTAAAGAAAGAGAAACCTGGGGTAAAGATTTTGTGATACTATTGTGAAATGACATAGACACTGTTTTGTCAGTGTTTACAATGAGACGATTTGCATGGAACCAAGTCGAAAGGTTAGACAAAACTTTTTGAGCATTGGCGTGTTTACATAGTAAATTAGTGTCATCAGCAAAAAGAACCATTTTGCAATCTGATGTGGATGATGACATGTCGTTCACATACAATAAAAAGAGTATAGGGCCGAGAATTGATCCTTGGGGTACTCCGCAAGTAAGTGGCTTTGTTTCTGAAAGACAACGCTCAAGTATTTTATTTTTAGTATAGGATATTTCTACTTGTTGATATCTATCTTTTAAATAAGAAGTTAGCCATTGATGTGGAAGTCCACGAATGCCTAAAGAATGCAATTTGGTAAGGAGAATTCCGTGATCGATGACATCGAATGCTTTGGATAAGTCAAGAAAAACACCCTGAGGATTTTCTCCACTGTCTAGAGATGTGGTAACATCGTTTAAGAAGGAAAATATGGCGCTTGTAGTGGAAAAGGATTTCCTAAAACCGTGTTGATCGTCAGAGAGAATGTTATATTTTGATAAAAAATCTAGAAGACGCTTATAGAACAATTTTTCTAGGATTTTTGAGAAAGTGGGTAGTAGAGATATTGGTCGGTAATTTCCAATATTAAGTTTGTTTCCTTTCTTGTGTAAAGGTTTCACTTTAGCTCTCTTAAATATATTGGGAAACACCCCTTCCGATAAAGAACTATTAAAAATATTTACGAGTGGATTTAATATAGCGTGGGACGAAGATTTAACAATAAACTCAGGTATATCATCTATGCCTCGTGAAAATTTGTTTTTTAAGGAGCTGATGATTCCCATGACTTCACTGGCGTTAGTTTCGGAAGTGAACATAGAATTGGGTATGTGGGTGGTAATAATTGGAGGACATTGATTTGGATATTTTGAGTTCGTTATTATACCAACTTCTGAGAAGTGAGAATTAAACAAACTTGCGATGTCCTGAGGATTTGACACGATCTTGCCATCGTTTAGTAAAGAAACATTTTCTTCGCGATTTTCAGAAGTTGACGTGTAATTGTTAACAATATTCCACATGGCTTTCATCCGGTTGTTCGATTTTAGTATATGCCTGTCGTTTTCCATAACTTTAGCTGCATAGACTACTTTTCGGAGAATAGTCTTATATTTACGAAAATAATTATGGAATTCGGGTGGCTGGTTATAGCGTTTTGAAAGATAATATAAACGGCGTTTGTTTTTTGAAGAAATTCTTATCCCTAGGGTGATCCATCTATTGTATTTTTTTGTGTTAATTAACTTGCGTTTTATGGGAAAACTAGAGTTGTAATGTTTTAGGAATGTTGAGATAAATACATTGAATTTGTCGTCGGTGTTTTGGCAATTGTAAACATCTTTCCATGTTTCTTCACGCAAATAATTTACGAATATGGATTTATTTATGTGATTATTATGATATATTTATTATTATTATGATATATTTATGTCATGAAGTTGTCATTTCAAAATAGAAAAGTTTATACTATTTACTTTAACATCTACATTAATTTTCAAAGACAAAAGCCTTCAGAATCCTTGATAGTGTTACTTGCAATAGTATATTATCTGATGAAAAACACAATGAATACAAAAAATTCCTGATTCGCAACTGAAAATCACATTAAGACTAGCATTAATATTATGAAGAGTCAGATATATTCTCATTTTTGTATACTGTCATATATCTACAGCAGTATTCGACCAATAATGAGGTCTCAGTTCCATTCCAAACATTCCAACCGTAAATGAAAATTGAGGAATTTATTTGCATTCCGATCTATTACAATACGTGTTACAAAACAGACCATACAAATTACAACACGTACCTAACATTTCATTCTCATTAAAGGGATGTGCTGAAATGTGAAAAAAGTCGCCTTTACCTTTGGGTACGTGATCGAGATTTATGGAATGGTCCGGTGAGTAAATTAGTTTGTTGTCCTCCATGTGGTCATGTGCAGTTTGCAAGTGTTCTGTGAATAAAATTTATTATTTATTTATAGATTTAATTTGACTAACAATTTAGTTTATGTGCCTTACTTTGATTAAAATCATATCTGTATGTTTCTATGTCCACCAAGACATGTTGGAAACAGTCTGGGTTGAACACGGTTGTGGGATAATGATGTAGGATTGGATATGAGAGACGATAGAATAAAGGAGAAAATACGTGAGAGTGCACTTCTCATTTTGGCGTACTATACATTTCGTAATTAAATTTCTTGATATAAGCTTGTTTGTCCGGGACAAACCGCGTCTTAGTAGATGTAACTACCAACGTACCTCTTCAGAGCACGACAGCGACTTAGGTCTGTACGACTCTGACATTACCCTGAAGAAGGCCACAACACGATGGCCGAAACGTTGGTAGTTACATCTACTAAGACGCGGTTGGTCCCGGACAAACAAGCTTATATTGACTCCGGCCGCGGAAGCCTACGTTTAAATTTCTTGATGTACAATTATTTAATGTAAGTCAAACTATCCCACAACAGTCCCCGAGTGTGCCCAGAGCGTTCGCAGAGGGTTAATTCCGCTATCACTTGACCTCGGTACTAGAATGAGATGTGGTCAACATCTCGCTCCGTCAGGTTTTACCCCAGGTTAGACCCTGGTAATCAATTTACAGCAGTAAATCCGAGTAGACCTGGGAGTCAATCTGGATGTAGAGGTGTGACGAAAAATCCCCACCCCTCCGGGGATCGAACTTCTCCCATCCAGCCAGCAACTTAGCGCTCTGCCCACTGAGTCACGCTGACTCCGGTTATCAAGTGCGATTACGGGAAATATTTTGATTACCATACAAAATTGTGAAATGTTTAGACCACAGTTTATATTATAGATGACAGTGGTAGTATCATCAGATGCTGGTGACCTTCTTTCCATTTCTTTTTTTCGTCTCTTAGTGTACGAGTGGAATGTTTCCGTAATTTAATTGTACCAATTGCAGTAAAAATATTGTAATTGCATTCACACCCTATACACTCAATTCTTGTATTTTTCTTCTTCACGAACGGCAAGAAACTAATAAAATAGGTTACCAAGCAGATAACCAAAAACACGTGAAATAAACATGAGAATCTGCGACCACGGTCTAAGGAAGAATGTGTTACGACGCTCCCACTCGTCGCAAGACAGTGGGCGTCTCTATGTCCCTCTTTCTCAGGTTTCTTAACAGACGCGCCGCTTGAGTTGAAAAAAAAAAGTAGCGTACGATACTTTACTTCGCTAGTAGATGGACTGTTTTTATCCCACTATATGTAGCGAAAAGCGGAATACGAAAGATTGTTCTGTGAGAGGAATAATTCTGTAAATGTATGCAACTAATATTTAGAACATGAAGTATAGAATTAATTATGAATAATATCATAATTTTGTAAAATATTATATCATTATTTTAATTAAAATTATTTTTGGTATTTTAATATAAGTCGCGTTATGTTTTAGAGTGGTAAAAGAGTATGTTTACGAAGTGTCTGGTGTGTTCATTTAAAGTTTTAAGAGTTTTTAAAAGAAAAATGATACATGTAAATAATTCTACTATATTATGTATAAATTTTATCACTGAAAGGTATGCATATTACATACAATGCAATGTCAGCTCATTAGTGAAGTGTGTGGCACGTAACATACAACTGTTGCTCGTACTTTCGGTGGAAATCCATGAAGATTCACGGGTACAACCGTGCTGTACAAGAATCTCAAAATCTCCGCTATAGAAGGCATTGGTACTCAGCTATTTGTAATATGTTTTAAACGAGTGGAAAACCTCTTTCATACTGAAGTAATGAATGAAAAAATGCTAGAGTAATTGACACCTAATTGTATTTTATTTTTTAAATACTCCAGGTATCGAATGGTAGTTCTCCTTGAAATAGTGCGTACAGCCATTATTGTGTAAATCAAGCTTTAAATAATTATGTCTATAAAACATTGTAAGGGAATTTGTGACCGGAAATACGGGGTAACAGGTGACACAAGGGGTAAAAAAATATAAACAATTAATTAATATTATTCATCTAACAATGCTGAAATAAGAGGTATGTAATACCTAGATATACTTTATGATAAACATTAGAAATATTCATTATTTTGTTAACCCGTGACATTATGATCGCTTCCCCATGCCTACTAGCCGGGACATGCCACTGGTCTACCAAGAAGTGGAAGTCATGACTCGGTATCGCAAACGGTATTCTGATACTTTCACCAATGTATCATGACGCCAGTGTAGAGAAATCTATTCTTTGAATGTACTGAATACACATTTTAGATGTACTAAAAGATCTCCTCTTAACACCATGACAGCTCATCAGTCTTTGGATTCATTGTATAAATGTTTCCTGTGATGCATTCGCAACCATTAGCTTTAATTGCTCTCTAACTCGAAATAGAATGAGTGATTGGAGCGTAAACAAATTATACATATATCTTAACCTCACGAAACGTTTCGTTCAACCTTAACGTTCGTCACTTGTTTATTTTGAGGGAGGTGTTCTTATATATATATATATATATATATATATATATATATATATATATATATGCACTTT
>NNCF01127323.1:47564-104831 GCA_002313205.1 Laupala kohalensis
ACCCAGAATAATGCGAGAGACGTTATTCCAAGTTATTACGTCTAAATATGAAAACAGTTTTTATGAATCTTCCTATAAACTATTATAGGTGTATATTTAACACTATCCATTTTCTCTAATGCTTGTTTTCACAAAAAACTGTTTCTATGAGGATCGTAATATTATTTATCGAAAAAGACAACCTTTGTTTCATATTATCATTTTAACATTCAAAAACACCATTAAGCAAACTGTCTCAGCTACTTTCAACTCCTTCAGAGTTGTAAAGAAGAAGTGAAGTGTTTTGTAGGAGATAAGTAAATTGTTTTATGACGTCTGCCTTCAGGGGTTGGCGCATCTCCCACATTTTACTCAGTAAAATCTTTTATGTCAGCTTACCCTACTGGATTCCTTTAGTAACTTTACTGAAACTCCGAGTGTTGGCTGCTAACCAGAAAGAGGCGAATGATCTCATTAAGGGATCTGCATTCACAGGACGCGAAATCGACAACTTGTACTTACGTATAAATAACGAAAAGGTACAACAGAAACATTTTGTGGATTGTACAAGTCAGTAGCTGTTATTACTGTCTAGAATATGATGTTCTAAGTGCCGTTTTCGTCGCATTGAATCTGCCTAGCATAGACTAAGAAATCAACCGCTTAACGTAAATACAGGAGAACTGCCACGTTAGAGGGCCAATATTCATAATGAATGAACAGTATTAAAATGTAATATATAAAAAATATGTTAAGATGTTTCAATGTTTGTTCGACCTGTGAATCTTCTTTACATAAATACTAATTAATTACGATTCATCAATAAAGTACTTGATCTGAACTCTTCCTTTTGTAGATATAAATCCCAAAATGTAAAGAGCAAAATTTATTATAATACCGTATAATTTAAAAAATATTAATGTAGTTCCCTAACTTGAGTGCCAAGGTAGCATCTGCTTCTCGTTGGAGATCCTCAAGGAACATTCACTCAAGTAGTCTAGTTGGAGCCACATCTCCGTGCTCTTTATTTAACCTCATGGCATGAGGTAAGGATCAAGTGCAATCGATTTCGTGGAACCAGTACCTCAAAATCTAGTGACCTTTGTGAAAAACCATGTGGTGAAAATTCAACACATTCTTCACCACAAAACAATGCGATGGAAGCTCAATTCTCATAAATTTAGTGACTACTCCTGACACATTTTCCACAACCACCCAATAACATGGAAAGCGGGCCAATTCTGGATCTTCAACTGCAGCCCACGCTGTGAATAATTGTTATCTTGCATAATATAAAAATTCTCAATTCATGAATAGTTATCAAACATGATGAAATGTTACCAATTCTAGCGATGCCGTGACAAGTTTTTAATTGATCGCCTCAATATCTACCCATGTATATCAGCTCATGAGATAGGTTTATTAATGTATTTTAGTTTGTATGTTATTTTTTATCGTTAGAATTCTTCGCATATTGAATCATGATGTTTTGCATGAGATTTTCGAAAAGCAAGGCAGTTACCATTGTACCAAATTTATTCTCGATAACAGGGGGTTTTGTGGTCGCTAGCATGAATAAGTCTTGAAACAACATAGTCATGTTTTATTGAGATAACTTTATTTTTAGAATTACGGCTAGCTGAACATTTGAGGATGAACTAGCATGCATTTTGTGAATGTGAATGAATAGTCTTTTTCTGTTGCTTTCTACTTACAATCTTAATATTCATTTGATGGTTTATTAACGTTGGTTTGGAATATACGTACATTAATAAACCCTACTTTCTATTGGTTTATTTCGGAAGATATTTTTACCCTGCGAGTTTCAAAAAACTTTGAAATCTTATCACACGAAAACTATTGAATGGAAGGAAAAAAAATTTCGCATTCTTAAGAGACGGAAATAAGTTTCTTTTTAATATAATAACTGACGTTTCTTTTCGTACCCCAATGGAACAGATTTATTATAACAAAAGATGTATTGCTTCCATTAGTTATTCCATGTTTCAATGTTTCACGTGAAATGCCGTTGCTCTCTTACAAGCGGCACGTCTCAGTTGCTTGATTTAATTCCAGCATCTAATTCGCAGTTGAGGCGAACGCTCTTCTTTCGCGGGGCTCTCCTTTGAGTTTCTAATTTGCTTTTCTCATTTCCTCGCCAGCTCCATACGATGCTGGACCCTCTCAACAAGCCAGGCCTTGAAGATGGACTGGCACCGTGCAGTGAGAACCTCAGAGGGGATATTTTCAAGAGCGGAATTCTCATAATATTAGATCCATTCTCATATAACAGGAAGAGTGAAACAGTCTAATCAAAATATAGCTAACGATTAATTAGAGGAATTTACGAAAAACAAATTATGTCGTTATCGATGCACTTTCATTATGTAAAAGTACTTCATGGGACAACATTATAGAAGTTTATTGTAAAGAAGCATTTTCAGCTCATCAAACATCAAAACTCAAAACATAATTTATAAAAAGCAGCACATTACTTTAAACGACAGACTTTTATATGGCATGAGTCTCAAATGTGTTAGCTAATAATATTCAGTTCTTTCATCTAGTGATCGTGACAATGCAAAGAGATGAATTAACAATCCGTGATATAATTAAATTTTCATTGCTCATGTGATACTGGTAGAATGATACACTGATAAAAAATAATTATTGTCTGTACTAGTTATTTATTTCGTACTTTAGCTGAAAAAATTGAAATGAAAAACTAGCCCAGAGCTTTATCTTCACTTATTGTTGGTCAATTTTTCATTATAAAGAATCAGAGGAAATTTTGTCTTCAAATCTATCAATTCTCCCACTGTGCGACCACGTCGATACGTAGGTGGAACCCTGGCCAACGATAAGCCTCAGTCGACGTCTTGGTGCTCATCAACGATTGCTGCCCGCGCAGCACACCTCGTAAAACTGGCGCCCAAGGGAATGCCTCCATTCGAGAGCCAAGGAGGTTCCTTGAGGTACTCCAGGGAGACGATATCGAAGCTGGAAGGAACAATGGCACCAGATACCAGGCTCTACCGTTTTAAATCCAACCCTACTTTGCTAACATTTAAGTAAAACTGCACCGAAACATTAATTGAAATAAGCATGTGTAGTAAATAAGTAAAAAAAACCTATATGAATGAGAATTATAACACACAATAAAATTTGAAAAATAAATTCAAATTTAAATAATTTGAAATGTGCTGAACATAATCTTCATATGACCCCTCGTTGAGTTTAACCAAACGCCATCTCAGGTGATTATACTCAGACGAAGTCAAATAAAGCATGTCTCATTCGTAACAACCATTTTACAATTGTGCATGAGTATTGTGGGTATATTTTTTACGGCGTCTTGTGATTTAGGCTGCGATTTGTATATAAACATGTTTCAAAATTGGTATACTAATCGTAATTCCGTCATGAACATAGCTAATAACGGTGAAAATACCTGTATTCATACAAACGTAATGTGTAAATACTATTTCTATTACACTGCAGTGACAAACATGTTAGATAAGTGAGGATACAGAATTGCAAAGAGTTGCTGTAAAAGAAAAAAAGACATCAACAAATAGTTGTCCACTGATATCAATTAGCAGTCAACTAATCAGTTTTTACTAAATGTTGATTAAACATAATAAATAACACATATTACATAAAAAGTAATTAATTTTTTTATTCTAATAAAAAAGCGAAATTTTACCGGATATTCCTTTTTAAGCAAATCTACATTATGAATTCCGAAACTGAAACATCATGGTTGTATACCACAATATACTGGCTACATAATTCATAACCCATAAATAGGAGATCATAAAAATTTTATTCCCGATTCTCGAAACATGTAAAAGAAATAGATGAATAATGCTGGAGAAAAGATTTTGCGTCCTTCACTGGTAAACGTTTATTGTTACCTTCTTTGAATACATGCACATCTATGTTAAAACAAGATCTTAGAATCTGAATTAGATTCCGAATTGTGTTCTGGCCATAACTACATTCCAGTCTCCAGTCGACAATGTTAGTGAGCGAGTACCTTAGACGAGGACAGAACGGCTGCTGTTTACTCGTCTGACCATCCGTTCGTGCTGTTATTGAAGGAGACGCAGGTCTAAATAATGGCGCAGATAAGGCTCTTGGGTGTAGAGGGAATGTGGGTGAGCGGAGAGAAGGCGGAAGTCGCATATCAGTTCGTCGCTAGCAACCGGCGGCGTGTCTGCGTGTGCGTGCATTATTCACAGCTGTTGTGAACGCTGCCACCTCTTCTCTAGTCGGGTGTCAGCAGACCGCTTTCCACGAATGTCTTTTTTTTATCTCTTAGAAAATATGGCGGAATTCTTTTTCCAGGGATTGTCAAGCGTTTAGAATTTTTTAAATTATTTATAAAACAGAGAAAAAATGTCATATTTCTTCTGACAATATTTGATTAATTATTGTGGATGTCACACTCAATTACATTTTGAATCATTAGAAAAACCTGATTCAAGGAATTGTTTAATATAAATTGGCGTGTTCACTCCTGAGAGTAAAGTAGAATTCATAATTAAGTCATAAAACATGAATAATCATCGATTTCCAGTTAATTTTTATTTTCCGATCTCTATTTACGTAGTCTGTAATTATACGGAAGAGAGTAAAAATTAAGATATATTTTAAATGCCATGAATTAAATAAAAAAATCAATAACTCTTTTGTTTTAAATTTTTGTTAATTTTTTAAATTTATTGTGTTGGGGATTTACTAATATTTCGCAAATCTACATTTAACCAATGTATTTCACCCGCTGGTGATTTTATGAAAAAAACTTTTTTAATTTTAATACAAATTTGAGGTAATATTAATTGTAAATTGCATTGATAAAGTTGGCATTATTTCCGTATTTATTCATTTAAATTTGCATGAATATGTCAATTTTGTTATACATTCAGAGTAGAATTATGAAATACTGAATGACAAATATCCGTCATATAATCTATTCATTATTTGATATGCCACCATTCAGCAAAACATTTTCATAATATTTATTCAGAGAATTTCCAAGAAACTTTGCAATGCTTTTAGTATGTTGATAATCATGGGAAGACGTTCAACCTTGGCAAGCTTAATAATAAGATTTAAGGTCAATATTTTTATTTTAGCGTGCTAATTCAGAGAAATATACAGAAAAAAATTTACACATTGAATGCTGAAATCATTGACTTCATTCTTTCAATGAAATAAGCATTTAATAACTGAAATTACTTTTTACAATATAGTTAACTCGTTTACATGTTTTCCACGTTTTGTGAGATAAAATTGAATGCATTTACAATTGGTGAAACTTCTCGAGTTCATTCGAGTAACAAAAGCCGTCTCGTAATGACGGTTGCACAAAGAATGGGTTTGGTCCGTCAGCTTCCTCCCATTAAATGCAACCAGCTCATTTGCACTGTTCTGCGGGTGGCATTTACACTATTATCAGGGGCATCACTTCAGCGAAAGCATCATGCCGCGGCACTGCTCACGACATGAGTTCTGTAATGTATTCTAACAAGTATATTGTAAACTCGCTGAAAATTGTATCTATTGATATACCTATAAACACACTTTTTTCATATTATTCATCTTAAATATTAATTATTAATAATCACTAAGACACATTTGTTATATCATTCTCATTGTGTCGGAATTTTCTATTTCCTGTAATCAAAGTAAAGCTATTTATACCTTCATGTTGGCTTTCTGATAGATATTTATAGAAACAGTTGTACTTAAAATATTTCTAAACATCATTATTCGTGAAATTACTTCTCTTCTATTTCAATAAATCCATTTCAAATGCGTACATTCCAAAATCTCCGTCTAGATGATCTTTGTATCATTTAAGACAAAAAATAAATTTATTTATATAATGTTTTTAAAGTTAAGACTTTCAGAAAAAATCTGACGCGATTTCAACAATTTTTGTTCCAAACGAAAGTGCGTGTGTTGTATAATATTTCTAGAGTGAAAATTATACAAAAAAAGATTAGAAATATTAATATGATTCTCATCACAGAATACCCCTATCAGAATACCCCACCCCAAAAATTATCCTGCTTTGAATATGGTTCAACCCATTTATTTTATATTGTAGGGCAAATAGCCTGATGGGGTAGATGTTTTCTTGTAGAATATTGAAAATTATATAATTGTTGATTATTAAAAATATTTTGTGCCACGTCTCTTAATTTTTAACTAGAAAAATTTGCTTCCATCCTCTGATAAAATGACGCAATATAAAATATATTTTTGAAATGCATTGCATAGAGTTAGTTATTTTTACCTCGGGTTATTTACTGAGTTTCTAACTGAAATATAAACTAAACTAAAATCTTTTCCTTCAGCTGTCAAATTATAAAGAAATTTATGCTGTATTTTCAAGTGTATATATTAGAGTTATTGTAATCTTCCAATTTTTTTGTTACAGGGCAAATCTTACTAATTAAATCCCTCAACATTTGCTAAAAGAAGTGAACACTTACTTGAAACAATAAAATGATATTTATTATTTTTAAAGTAACAATTTCTTTGAAATATTTATGAAAATATAACGAACTATCGAACTCTAATGTAATAATATGAGTCTGAAGTATGCAAGCATACATTTGTGAGTTATATTGGGTATACAAATATTCTATCGCAACAAAACCCACGAAGACAAATTTCTTCAAATGGAAATCTTTATCCCAGTACATACTATTACAAAAACGTTGCAAAAACAAAAACTAGACATTATCACGTTGAAAAATACGATATTATTTATGCAGAACCAGTAGATAACTTTGATATAAAAGGATAGATTGTAGTAACTGTGTAAGTATTACGAAAATGTTATTTTAATTAATATTCGTATTATGGGATTAATTTTGGTAGGAAAGTTGTTAATTATTTAAAAGTATGGAACTAAAAGTATTTAATGGGATTACGTAGTTGTTGAAGTAAATGAGATAAAGAGTGAAACAAAGCGTTAAATGTAAAATAGTACGTCCGCGTACCTTTATGCAAATAGCATTGAAGAGAACAGAGAAGCCTTGTAGACAAAATGGCGAGAAGCAAAGTTTGGGTGACAGGAAGTGCCGTAGGGGACACCTAATGAGATTGGAGCTGCGCCTTTGCTCAGTGAGGGTGGGTTTTTTTCTTTCGAGAAGGCTCGATTCTGCCCGTGGGGCATTCGTGTGCACTAATGGACGCTCCACTCACCCGAGTCACTGTGTTCTCGCTTTCACTCGGCCCCGTAGTACTCTGATTCAGGCATGATATTCTTACAGTTTTCTACAACAAAGATCCACGAAACAAACTGATAACAGTAATATTACCATATTTTCTCACTTTCAGAACGTTTTTTGCTCACTATCTTCGTATAAGGGAATAAATTATAACTTAAGACCTTTTTTTGTGCAATCTTGAATATGGAGACTTAAGAATTTTGTATTCGTAACAGTTTTTAATTGTGTTCCGTTTAAAGAAAGAGAAACCTGGGGTAAAGATTTTGTATTACTATTGTGAAATGACATAGACACTGTTTTGTCAGTGTTTACAATGAGACGATTTGCATGGAACCAAGTCGAAAGGTTAGACAAAACTTTTTGAGCATTGGCGTGTTTACATAGTAAATTAGTGTCATCAGCAAAAAGAACCATTTTGCAATCTGATGTGGATGATGACATGTCGTTCACATACAATAAAAAGAGTATAGGGCCGAGAATTGATCCTTGGGGTACTCCGCAAGTAAGTGGCTTTGTTTCTGAAAGACAACGCTAAAGTATTTTATTTTTAGTATAGGATATTTCTACCTGTTGATATATATCCTTTAAATAAGAAGTTAGCCATTGATGTGGAAGTCCACGAATGCCTAAAGAATGCAATTTGGTAAGGAGAATTCCGTGATCGATGACATCGAATGCTTTGGATAAGTCAAGAAAAACACCCTGAGGATTTTCTCCACTGTCTAGAGATGTGGTAACATCGTTTAAGAAGGAAAATATGGCGCTTGTAGTGGAAAAGGATTTCCTGAAACCATGTTGATCGTCAGAGAGAATGTTATTTTTTGATAAAAAATCTAGAAGACGCTTATAGAACAATTTTTTACCTAAGATTTTTGATTAAGTGGGTAGTGGAGATATTGGTCGGTAATTTCCAATATTAAGTTTGTTTCCTTTCTTGTGTAAAGGTTTCACTTTAGCTCTCTTAAATATATTGGGAAACACCCCTTCCGATAAAGAACTATTAAAAATATTTACGAGTGGATTTAATATAGCGTGGGACGAAGATTTAACAATAAACTCAGGTATATCATCTATGCCTCGTGAAAATTTGTTTTTTAAGGAGCTGATGATTCCCATGACTTCACTGGCGTTAGTTTCGGAAGTGAACATAGAATTGGGTATGTGGGTGGTAATAATTGGAGGACATTGATTTGGATATATTGAGTTCGTTATTTTACCAACTTCTGAGAAGTGAGAATTAAACAAACTTGCAATGTCCTGAGGATTTGTTACGATTTGGCCATCGTTTAGTAAAGAAACATTTTCTTCGCGATTTTCAGAAGTTGACGTGTAATTGTTAACAATATTCCACATGGCTTTCATCCGGTTGTTCGATTTTAGTATATGCCTGTCGTTTTCCATAACTTTAGCTGCATAGACTACTTTTCGGAGAATAGTCTTATATTTACGAAAATAATTATGGAATTCGGGTGGCTGGTTATAGCGTTTTGAAAGATAATATAAACGGCGTTTGTTTTTTGAAGAAATTCTTATCCCTAGGGTGATCCATCTATTGTATTTTTTTGTGTTAATTAACTTGCGTTTTATGGGAAAACTAGAGTTGTAATGTTTTAGGAATATTGAGATAGCGTGCTCGCTCAGCACCAAGTCATTCCGGTTCAATTCCCGGTAAATTTATAGCTTTTCATTTGTGTCTCATAACTGTGATGTATGAAAAGTTTTGCCTCTGTGGCTTACAAACGCAGTTAATACTCGTATACAGCAAACTAGATTCTATCTACTCACCCAAAAATGTGTCACGTTGTGTCTAGTGAGTTGTGTCAGACAGAACTGAACCTTACTTACACTCGTCGTCGTGGTCATTAGTTGACCGAAACGAGAAATACGTACAATAATAATTGTGTAGTATAAAAATAACATGCAAAGATAGTAATACTTGTTATGTAGGTCAAACTAAGAGACGGTAGAAACTAGAATACAGGAATGCAAGAAAAAATAGAATTGAATAAAATGTGGTAAAATCGCTTTGTATTAATCATAATCACTTGAGGGATTGGAATAAACCTAATTTATTATACAAAGAAATTAATAATAACGAACGTTGAATATCTGGAATTATATTTATAAAAATACTCAAATGAGTGTTTAAATTTATGCTCTGGCACAGAAAAAATAGAGAAACTAGATATTGTAGTACTAGTTAATTAATTAATTATGCTAATTAATTAAAAAGAATGTCTCATAAAAATTTGGGAAAAAAATTAATTAAATTTTTCTTAACGAACCAAAGAGGAAAGGACCTAAATACTCACTCCTCTGGGAACCACCTACAATGAAGACACTGCAATCTGGTGTTCAAGCAACATAAAACATACTTTATTGATTATCATGGTTATAGATTGATCTACACACTAGGACACTGGTTAATGATTGTAACTCTAGACGCCTAACTCTAGATTGTATTCGCCTACAGCGCTACAGAAATGACCTTTTTTTTAGGTTACTCACCAAAGTCTTCTTATAATGGGTTCATCTATTCTTTAAGTTTTTTACCACTTTTAAGCACATCACACTTTCCACTCGGCCTGATGACATTTAATTTACAATTTATAATTTACTAGGCCTTAACAAAATTTCAAATACACTCTACACTATTGTCTATCACGGTGTGTTCGGATGTCTGACTGGATGATGATACTCAAGTTCACATGGCCACTCGCGTGATTGTTGAGGACACTGCTTCGTCTCTCCCCGGCAATGTTCGATCCCTTTTTCTGTCCTACTCGACCGACCTACATCAATTTACTCCATGCGTTCGTCTTGTTTCAGAGTTGCTCGAATCACTTAGTATTTTATTTAATAACTCGTTCTTTGCAATATTTAACTTAATTGCGTGGTCACTTAATTAATTGCATTTAGCATGCCTTCAGGCTGACAACACCGTGAACTCACGTTATAATACACTGTGCAAAGACGATGCCTTCTCTGGGCTCACAATTCTACATAAGTGACTATTTGCGGCTCACTTTACTCTGAAATGAATATTTACTTGATTTGTTAGAGTCCATTAACTCACTGGTCGAACTTTACTATCGGTACGAGTTATTCCCTGTTCTTTTGTAGCACACGATTTCTATCTGCTCATAAGGCAAATTTCGTGTATTCTACTACTGTCACGTGCTAATTAGTCGTAATTAATTTTAGCACTTTGTACGCTCTGATTCACTTGCTAATATTGTTCATCGTCAGCACTGTTTGTTCCATAATTCTCCGAACCTGATTGAATTTTGACGCACTTCATTAAACACTGGTGTTGTATCGTAGCAATTTTAACGAAATACAATTTACCTTCTGGTAAAATTTTGACTGTCTCATCCTGAGTGCTTCCGTGCCTTACTTCTGATGGAAAACTATCGTCACGTGATGTTCCCATTCCTACGATTTCTTCCCTCCAATGTATGCCTGGTGGTTTTCTCCCCTCTACAATTTCAATTGGATATTCCCGAAAATAAGTTAGTTGATATTTTATTTTACCAATAGCCCTTCTTGGTCCCGCCCTCGGTGATTTTCGATTAGTGGTTTCTATTTTTCTTTCTTCCTCGACTTCAGTAGCTACAGAGGAAGGTCAGTCGGCCATTTTGTTCCTTGCAAACAATACCCTTTGTGATAGTTTCTTTGCGCAGTTGCGTCCGCTGCAAGATCCTCAGATCCCCAGTTTTTATTATTTTATTGCTGTGCGGTGTGGCGTTCTAGAGCTTGTCACCCAGCGTTCCGACTGTCGGCACCCTTCTTGAACTTAAATTTTTATTACTTCTTTTGAATGTAGCTCTTGTGTATTTTCGCCGAGACCATCCCCAAAACTTTCCGTTTCGAAGCTCTCCGTCCTTTGCCAACTAGCGTCCCTAGAGACATGTCCTGCTACCTACTGCATTGCTTTTTTCGACGCGAGTACTTACACTCCCGGACCCTTCTTTGACAACCTTCTACCGTCCCGACCTTTTCGCTCTCGTCAAATGTTCAACTTAACATTACCTTGGGAAAATAATATTCCCTTACATACGCTCTTTCTGAGGGCTGTCTGTTAAAATGAATTTTGAGGTTCGTATTTCTAAAGATTCCTTTTTCTAATGTTGCAAGTTCAAACTTGTCTGTCCCTCTGCATGTGATTTCGGCGCTGCTTCTTTGAGTTTTTGCGAATAATAGGTTTAATATTTTTTTTGTATGTTTATATTTCTAAAGAGCCTGTGATTTTCTGCCGACAATACTCTCCCATGCTTGCTCCAGACCATCCTCTGAGTTCCCTTCTGCTATCTACGATTTCTGAATAGTGATTCTTTATTAAATTTTGAGAACGTGTTTTTAATTATTAGCTAATTCAATCCACGGTATCTCTCTCTCTTGCTTGCTCTTTGTCACATCACGAATACCGGTACTCGCCCTACCCGGAGCGGTCGGTCTTTTGGGTACATCAAAGAAGCCAAGTAATGGCGAGCATTGGCGAGCGATGCTTGCTATTCGAGATTCGCTGAATAACAAATGTCTGGAACTGCCTTTATATTTACATTTGTTTGTATTTAAGACAACTTTTTAATTCAGAAGTTGTATTTTACAACTCACACTTTTCAATTTATTGTCTCTTATAATACTTGCACAGAGATAGAAACAAATCTCAGATAAATGGCATCATTAGTCTCAATTAATTTAATTAATTAATTTTGGCATTATTATTATTATTCATTTAGTTAACCAATATTGAAGTTTTGAGATTTCATTGACAAGGATAGAATCATAAATAACTACATAACGGTAGGAACTTAGAAAATTACTTAAATAAGAAATAAACACCATATTAGCCTAAAGGGGTCCTTTTCAGGTCGAAGAAGTAAATAGTGAACAGAATATGAATTTAAAGTAAACTGAGGCACTATTTTTAAAAGACCTTATGACCAGTCCAACACTATCAAAGTGAATCAAGTCATCTATTTATTCCTGAGGCAAATTCTCATATCTTTGAATTTGAATTGATTCGCTCAAATGCTTTATATTGGAATATCGCGACCTTTATTTTCCAACTCAAAAGTTGATTGTAATAATTATCATAACGTGCCCATATTATCACCAGCTCGATAAAATTGTTGATTTAATAATATTATCATCATATCATCTTTCTCTTCTATTTTCTGAAGATGTGAATGTATTTTATATTTTGACTGTGCAGAATCAAATATTACTTCAGATCTCTAGATCTGAAAGCAATTCCTTGTCGCTTTTAAATAAGACGATACGAAATTGAAACACATCGCTACCGGCCGTTGCCACCATTCCCTAGTAGAGTGTACTTTGGAATAACATTTCCAGCTACTCGCTGAAATCTCGTGCACTCCAACCCTTGCCTCGCAGCGTCCTCGAGTCCATTTGTGGACAAATAAGCCAGAGCACTCGTGTTCATCTTTGCGATTATCGTTTCCAGACATTAGACGACATTACGGATATTGTGTGATATTCTTTTGTGGTATTTGAAAATGCGAACAGTAAGGAAATAAATTTTTACTTCAAGAAGAAACTTTTCAAAATAATTAAAATACAAACTATATTAATTTTCAAAAACATTTCTAAATTAGGCATGGAAATGAATTTAAACTATGCAGACGAAGTTGATATCCTTTCAAATCCTTTTTAATTTACGTTGAAAATTTTTAGTATGGCGTATTGTTACACTAGAAAATGAGTAAAATATTGTCGATGGTATATCAAATTTTACAAAATGTAATTTTTATATATCTGGTTAAATTACATTGGTCTTTCACTTGGCAATCAGCAGTTGTAACTGCATTTTATCAAAACATTAATTTGTTCACTGATAACATTGTTTATTGGTTTATATGAAAGATCGTTACTACGTCGTTTTAGCATGTTTGGTTAAATTGTTATAATTTTATATAGAATTAATAAATTTAATTGAATACTTCTTCTTCTTCAGTTGGCTCTACAGTCCCAAATGGACCTTCGCCTCCTCGACAAGCCTCCTCCATTTTTCGCAGTCTTTTGACGCCAACTTCCAGTTCATAATCTTGGTTTTCTTCAAATCTTCCTCCACACAATCCCACCATCTACTTCTTGGTCTTCCTCTTGTCCTCACTCCATCCAGTTGGCCATTTACCACCTTCTTTACAGTTCTTCTCTCATCCATCCTATTAGCATGACTCAGCCATTTCAATCTACTTACACTTATGTACGTGACACCGTCAGTATCTTGATACAACTGCGCTATTTCGTTATTATACCGCACTGGCCGTTCTCCTTAACCCCTCCTCAGATTCTCCTGAGAATTTTCCTTTCAAAGATTTTCAATCTTTCACATACCCCCTTTGTTAATGTCCATGTCTCAGTCACCGGTCTAATTAGTGTTTTGTATATTCTAATTTTGGTTTGGCACGGCACGATTCCATTAATAAATGGAAGTAGAGCAAAATATGCTTTATTAGCATTTCTTATTCTTCTATCTATCTCCATATTTATTTCATTGCTCGCTGTAAGCAATGTTCCCAGATAAATAAATTCTTGTACTACATCAAATTTATGTTTACCAATGATAATTTTGGTATCTTTGATATTTTTCCTTCTGGAGACTGTCATAAATTGTTTTTTTGCTTCATTTACCTTCAGACCAAGCCTAGAGGTATATTCTTCCAACTGGATGAGTTTTTCCTTCACATCCTCCACTCTCCTCCCTGATATCACTATATCATCCACAAACGCTAGTATTTGGTGTGTTCCATACAGAATGTTCCCACGGTAGTCTATTCCAGCCTTACGAAACGCTATTTCCATTGCTACATTAACATCGGGGTTACTCTATCTCCTTGTTTAAATTCTGTTTCAAGGCTTATTTCTTCCGATAGGTTTACACCTGTTTTAACTTTAGCTTGGTTCTCTTCATTCATTACCCTGCACATCCCTACCAACTATTTAGGTATTCCCATCTCATGCATCAGATCCCACATTTCTTCTCTCCGAATACAGTCGTAGGCGGACGTAAAATCGAGAATAAGATGGTGTGTAGTAATATTTCTTTCCCAACATTTATCCAATGTCTGTCTCATGATACATATCTGGTCTATTGTTGATCTATCCGACCGAAATCCACACTGATACTCTCCAATCAACTCATCTGCGTATGGTTTGAGTCTACAACACACTATTTTAGAGAACACTTTGTAGCCTGTGCAGAGTAAGGTGATGGTTCTATAATTGTCACACGTTTCATCCCCTTTTTTGTGTATTGGATTAATAATTCCACATTTCCATTCCCTGGGTATTACTTCCATTTCTCAAACTTTCGTAATCAGTTGGTGTATAATTTTCATCATCGCATCCCCACCACGTTTATATAATTCACTCTGAATTTCAACGCATCCTGGCGCTTTACCACTATTCAAGCTTGCTACAGCTTTTTTAATTTCTTGTACCGATGGTGAAGCTACGTCTGGTTCCGCTGTTTGGTATTCCCCATGTTTCTCACATCCCCTCTTACTTCCATCCTCTTTGTACTGAAAATGATTTGCGTAGTACTCTGCCCATCTACTCGAAATTTTGTTTACCTCTGTTAGAATTGTTCCATTATGCGCTCTAATGATTACTGCTCTAGGTTTGAATCCATTCTTGATGTATTTAACTTCCCTGTACCATTCTCTAGCTTCTCCGCAATTGTACTTTTCCTTAATATTTTCCATCTTANTGCAATTGTACTTTTCCTTGATATTTTCCATCTTACTATCCCACATTTGACTCGTTTTCTTCCTATACAGCTTTTTACACTCCTTTCTTTTTGCTTTATATGTTTGTTCGTTTTTTCTTTTCGGTCTTCTCCTGTACTTTTCACACGCCATATTCCTTTCATGGAGAGCCTTTCCACATTCTTCATCAAACCACTCATTTCTTTTCGGTCTTCCCTCCTTCCCTAGCACCTTCCCCGATATCTCTACTATGCTTCCTCTTACATTACTCCACATCTTTTCTATATTTGAGTCATTCTCATTTATTTTCAGGAGTGCATTTTCTAGCTCTTTACAATATTTCTCCTTGTATTCCTTATTTTCTAATTTTTTAACATCCCATTTCCCCATTTCACTTTTCTTTATTTTTGGTGTCTTACTAACTTTCAAATTAACTTTGGCCCTTACTAGAAAATGGTACTATCTTTGCTCCCCCCATACTTCTTACATCATTTATATTCGTACAGTGTCTCCTGTCTACCACTACATGATCTGATTCAAATATCGGCTGTCAGGTGATCTCCAAGTCCCCTTGTGACATCTTTTGTGTGGATACCATGTATCTGAGACCGCAGGGTTTTTCCCATTGGCTAGATCCACTAACGTTCTTCCGTTATTGTTAGTATTTTCGTTTATGGTATACGGTCCACATGCTGGTAGCACAAACTTTTCCTTGCCAACTTGGTCATTTAAATCCCCCAATATGACTCTCATGTCATATGATGGTATAGTGTCGATGACTCTCTCTAATTCAGCGTAGAAAATCTCCTTTACATCATCCTCCTTCTCCTCTGTAGGAGCATGTACAGATACAAATGTAACATTATAAAATTTCATCCTAAGTCTAATGAGACAAATTCTTTCATTTATTAACCTATAATCTATCAAACTGTGTTGTACCCTACCACTTAAATAGAACCCTGTGCCAAATTCATGTTTTCCTTCTTCTTTCCCACTATATACAATTGTATATTTTCCTTTAGAGTCCACCCCCTTCCCGATCCACCTAATCTCTTGCAGTGCACATATATCCATTTTAAACTCTGTCATTTGCTTTTCTAGTTCCTTTACCGCCCCCTTTCTGTCTAATGTCTTAACGTTCCAAGTTCCAATGTTCATTACCTTATTCAATTCAATGCCTATTTCCGTCATACTTGGGATTCCACTTCCGAAGCTTCTGAGTTTTCCTAACCTTAACCTTTTTTTACAGAGATAGGGTGTCAACCTAAACCTAACCCCCTGAGATCCGGAGGACCAATGGTCGAGGTTTACTCCCCTGGTTCCACTACACCTACAGAGGCCCCATTCCCCCCTTGGTTTCTGTCAGGGTTTCCTTCCCTTAGCCTATGGCTCCCGTTTTGAGGCGCCGGAGACTCGCCTTTCGCCTGTTCTCGTTAGCCACAACGCAATTTGGCTTAGGTAACCGACTCGCATCCGCTGCCGTCTCCGATGAGATGACGCAGAGTCGAGAAGATACCCATGGCCACCAGCATCTCAGAATCTTGAGCTAAGGTTCGGAGAGCTACACGCTGTGTTGCCCAGGGGTCCCCACTAGGAGGTGAGAATCAGACTTGACTGACAGAGCCCTATTTAACGGTACAGCATGCAGGCACTTAACGGTATACACTTTTAGGCATTGTGTATACCACCTGCGCCATATCAGCGCATTGACACCCTTAATTGAATAAATTAACATTAATCTATTAAAGTTGCTGTATTTATTGCTAAATGTGAAACACAATTGTAAGCAGTACGATAAAAAAATAGTATAGTTAATATTTATTAATTTCATAATTATTTTATGGAATAAATTTAATGATGAATATAATAATGATTTGCTTACAAAATAATCCTGTTGTACTGCAGTATAGATTAATTTCTGTTCTTGCGCCACCTTGCAATCCACCGAGATCCTCGATTACATCTTGTACCTCATCAAAGTATGCCTACGAATTGGTAATTGAGTATTTCTTTTTTTCCACAAAGACTCATAAATGCAGATTGAACCAAAGGAGCTTGCGAGTAGGCACAGAGGAATGAAGGCAACCGCTCGTGTACTCTGCCTCCAGTCGCATCCCTGTCCTCCCCATCTGCACGCAGTAACCTTCCTTTGCCTTCCTCAACGCATCACGACGCGTAACTAGCTTCCAATCGCACTTTGTGGCCGCGCGCTAATCGATTTCCGTTAAATGAAGGTTCAGAGCATCCTATGAGACTTTCTGTAACACGCGTTCCATTCCCTTGCATGCACCCAAACATACCAGATGTATCAAAAAGAAACCGGGAATTTAATGAGGAACATATTATCTGGCTAGAAATTACTGACTATAATATTTATATCATAAAACATTCGTACAACACATTTTACCAGTGATTGCTTTCTTTGTTATTCGTCCAAATATTTTCTTTATATTCTTCGTATTGTAAGGCGTAATTATGTTGCTTATGGTTTTAATTTCACAAAAGAGTTTTTTCGGCTACATGACAGCAAACATCAGTAGCATACACAGAAATATTAACCTAAACTTTCCTCCATACCCAGTGTATGCTACTGATGGTGGCAAATATGCAACGGAGAAAGTCTTTTAGCGAAAATAAAACCATGAGCAACTAAATAACGTCTTATAATTCATCATTCTTTAACAATTTTGCGAACATCCCTCATTTTATTACTATATTTTATTGTATTATGAATTCAGATTTAGGTGAAACCACCAAATCCATGTTCACAAATAATATACAAGTCAACTTCCTACATTTTATGTAATGAATCAATGATATTTATTTATTGTAACAATACATCGTGAATTTAGTGTTATTTCAATTCTTATGATTTTTAAACACTATACTCAGAATAATCGATAGTTCGATAATAATTTGTACATGTTAATTTTTTGCGTTAAATTACAAACATATTGACATTCTATTAGTATTATAACTCGCAGCTAACTTTTTATCTTATCTAGGAATTTTTGCTGAATTTTTTGAATCCGCCTCTGCCTTAGGGCCCTTGATCGGAATTGATGGGATGGTCCCTTGCTTGCTTCCGGAGAGTAAATTAGTTTATTGTCCTCCACGTGGTCATACGCAGTTTGTACTGTTTTTTGACAACAAATTTATTATTATATAGTAAATAAGACGTTGCGTTTTCTAGTAGAAAATCTGAGATTTGATTGTCGCACCTGCTACAAGTCACCTATCTGGATGATATGAGGTGAATTGTGTAGGTTGGTGTAGAGATAAATAGGAAAGGGAGTACATCTTGGAACTCACATTCGGGCATTCCTCTTTGACTGAAGTTTTAAAAGGCAGTCCCTACAGACTATATTATATTTTTACAAAATATATGATAATAATTTAATTAATTTCGTAGTACATTTTACTTCGCAAAGAAACCGAGACGCGTATGCCACTAATAGTTCCATGTCACGTGGAGAGAGTTGTTGCGTCGCCCCCTGTAGCACCTGAGCACACCTTTAGAGTGCGGCACAGTGAAAAGGAAAGGATAAATTAATCAAGGTGACGATCTCGAGATCAATGACAGCGGATCGGTATGGCTGAGAGAGCAGAGAATGGACGGTGGTGTAGACGAGCACCGTGGGCAATAACGCTGGCAGGGCAGAACTTGGTTGGTCAGCATGTTGACCGAGAGGACAAGCAATGACTCATGATAGCGAAGTTATAGAGAGCTTTCGAAATGTATCAAGCCTGTCGGTTGCTTATTTCTTTGTCGGCCACCTGAGTAAAAGTCAATCATTAGTTCTGATCATATGAACGTTTGATTATAAACTCGCTCGATTATCCACTTCTCCCTATAATCATTCTAAAGACAAGAGATGAGACCTGCGTAATCGAGATCGTTTTTTCTATGTGGTTCTTCGTTTATAGTCATTTTCCGACGTATATAATAATGCACTTAAAATAATATTTTCGTCTTTTTCTTTTTTAGAATAGTTTTTCAGAAACTTAAAGGGGATCAAAACATTTATGAAAGGTGATTTTAACCGAAATTATGTGACTCCGATTTGTTAGAAATGTAGAAATGTCTTTTTGTCACGCTGCTTTGAAGACAACATACGTCTCATAAAACAGTGTTATGTGCCATTAATGAGACTATTCGACGGCTTTATTGATAATTAAAAATATCAATATTTAAATAACAATTCATCTGTTTACACATTTCTTTCCTGCAGTGGGGTACAAATATACTTACGATTGGAGATACACTATCATCATTAAAGTTCCATTACAAACCAATTCTCTCAATACTTTTGTCCGTTTAGGTACACGAGGACGAAGAGGTATGATAACTTTTACAATGACCGGTGAATTTAATCAAAGAAGTGATTTTGAATTCGATTTCAGATTGTTGCCATTTTGATTTGGATATAGATTTCATTTTCTGAAGAAAAAAAATTAAAATTAGTTGTACTAATGATATAAGGATATATTAGGTTCATAGCATAATTACATTTCTTATGGGTTAAATATTTTTGCTAACAATATAAAATTCAAGTTATCTGCACTGAGAAAAGTAATACAATTTTTTGCCCAAAGTTCACGGTTTTTGAGATTCACCTCACTAAATCTGTTTGTTTCACTTCCGACAGAGGTCTTGATTAAATGTGCACTCGTTCCGTAGCTTTTCCCTGAGATTAAATTTACGCTGAACGTCGTACAAAATCATGGAAGCAAATATCTTGGCAGCGGGTAATACATGCTTTTAGGGAAAAGACATTTCATAAATGACAGTGCCTCCGTATAAATGAGGTGAGGCGCTTTGAAGAATATTTGGGTACAAGTGGTTTTCCCTTTGCTGCTTGTTTTCATTACAGACAAATTTTCTGAGATATATTAATTCACTCTTTCTTTTATAAGATAAAATGGAATTGTGAACAAATCTAAAATTTCTTCATCGTTTCATCACTATATATTTTGTATATCTTTTTGTACGATTATTAGTTGAACCCGAGTGAATAATTTTCACAAATAGTGAAAGATGGAAAAATAATAAGAGTAGAAATGTACCAAATTCCTATCAAATGTTTGAATACAATTAACTGCAAGTATAATGATTGAAAACTATCTTAATTAAGTTAAATATCTAAAACATTAGTCTAGGTAACTCACGGATCTTATTTTGACGGCGAATATCAAAACTACTTCGACTTGCAATTTGCACTATTTACTCAAACAAAGTGACCGTGTTGAATAGAGTAAATGTAGGAGTGAAGCCAAATGGTTGCGAGAAAATTCCTTATAGGCCGCAACGGAAGACAGTTTAAAAAATCACGAAAACGACCGTTAATTGATAATTATTTAAATTAATATAAAATTGCTGCTTTGTTAACTAAATAGCAAAATTTAAAAGTAATTTCTCATTTTGATTGTTTCCAGGGCTTTAAGTAAACAAACAAATACAAAAAATACTCGAACAGTGAAATTTACACAACAATCAGCATACGATTTATGTTATGCGACGTAAAATACTAAAGTGGCTCGAAACTCTCTATCTAAGGGATTACATTCCGTTAAGAATTTCATAATGATTGAAATAAATGAAAGTTAGAAAACTGGTGAAAGAAATACGCATGGAATGACGCAATAAAGTCAACTGGAAGTTTAGTTACTTGCTTTTGAAGTGTGCGCAATTGAATATTCGGACTTCAAGTATTTAAAAGTCTTCTATTAAAAGAAAATATACGTGTGGGAACCACATATCATACGGTGCACGCCATACACACGCTCTTCATAATGCCCACGCCCCATCAACCTGGTCGCAAGCATAAAGTAGTTGATGATACCACTCCATGCTGTTCCAATGAACAACAAATGCACACATTCACAATATATGTTTACGTCCACCATATGTGTTTATAAACTGAACACGGCCTTCTGCATCAAGGACATGGCCGATGAAATCCAAGGCCCGCAAATCCTACACAAGGAACCGTAAACAAACATAAGTGCTCTATGCAAACATAAATGTTTTAGTAAATGAATTCTATGCAAAGAACTGCGCACAGATACACGGAGCAGTACATAAATAATCACTTCATAACGACCTCTGCAAGACCCGTCCCTTGAAGGGACGTATCAAGCTTAATATGACTTAGATTGTCAGATGTCCTTATCCTGAACCCGAGACCCTGACAACCTAATAAATACAATCACTATATGCCTGGTGGAGTACACATCGCAGCACTCGCTCACTGAAACGATTACAATCACGCTAACCTTCGTAGAGTTCACATCTAGGCACTGAGACGCTATAAGTGAAACTTAGCCGAGAATACGTTCCAAGCTGAACCTCGCATATATCCTGGCAGCTGAGATTTTAATACGCACTCCACTACGCTGAACTTCAACATCGCTGAAATCCGGAGATTTCATACTAACGAAATACGCCTCCAAGTCTCACCAGCACTGAACCAGCGGTCTTCAAGTCCCGACGTCGAGCCCAGCAGATCGACACCGCGGACGCTACACTCCCGGAGGGCAGAACTACGCTGACCGTCGCTGCCCACGCTGTTCTTGAAGTGTATAAGTGAGAGATCTCGCCCAAGCGGCACATTAATTACACCGTACGTCATACGGTGTCAATTTTACCAATCACGTTAATAAATCGTTACGCTTAGAAAATCTAAGTTGAAAGCATTATTATTTATCTTGTGGAAGAGAAAGCTTGGGTCGCTAATGCAACCAGACTTTCCCCCTACGCAACATATGGATGACCGTGCTTCGCTCGGATGACTGACAAAATGGTCACATGGTTTTCAGTCACTCGTAAAAGACGTTTAATATGGTAGTCATGAATGATCACGCACATCATGATTTTGACATAATGCATACCAAAAATAATTCCCGTAGAGAGATTCAAACATTGTTTTACTTACTCAGTGCGATATCCGTTGCATTGCTGTGTGATTGTGAATATAACGAGTGATATCATACGTATCTATGTTGCTAATTTAGTAACTGCGCAATTAAAGTGTCTGTATAAGATTCTTTTCGTACCCAAGTTTAAGAATTAATTCTAAAATTTTATAGAATTAACACCCTGTATTTACGCGAAAGAAATACAGAGAGTAAATAGAAGATGATAAACATTTGTCTTTCACTTTACTTACCTTCCTATGAACACATTCGTAAACAACTCAAAATTATCTATTCATAGAAATTCATTATATATCCATTTTCAATATTGGACATTACTATTAGACATACATACCTATGTAGAGGATTTACGTATTGCCATGCAGCTATATACTGCTACTCATTCAGTACCTGTCACTCCCCATGTTGTTTACATCCTTACATACATGTTAGATGTGAACACGCAAAAGACATTCTTCTGTTCGCATCACATCGATGTATCGATCTATCGCATGTCTACTCAGGGAACAACAAAGATGAATACGTTCCTAGTAAAGATGGTTAAGAACTCACAAGAATATTTGTCAAGAAATAGAACTCTGTTAAGAGCGTTCTAGAAGAAAAACAAAAGATTCTCTCAACAACCATAACCATGGTGAAATACGTTGTTGATTACAACTAAGTAATATCTTTCTTCGCTCAGTTCGCGCCCAAGCCACGCGCTCCTACGACGAAGTCATTACGATTTCAATTGCGATTGAGTACTGCACACGGTGAAGAACCACTGCTGCATCGAAAGCTCATACGACGAAGGGATATTTCCATCTTGTGATGTAGTGCTCTCTATTACCTCAAACTTTCTGCTACAATTCTCCAAATCTGTCAATTGCGGTAGAAAACATTGAACTCTTTTTCAGAAATATAGCTGACAAATTATTCGAAGTGCCCTACTGCTGTGGGGTACATTTCTATTTACTTCTCTCTATACAACTAATGTCAATACTACGAGCATTTCATTATTCTGCTCCGTTATTTCTATGTTATATGTATATGTTATCTTTGCAAGCAGTCAGTTTCCAACTTTGTGTCTTACAAGAATAAAACTTGTCATTTTTCCTGAAACTCTAACATATTTATTTTAAAAGGGGATCTTTCGTTGTGGGGCATTTTTAGTATTGAATCTGTGAAGCAACACGAAATCCCCCCGATACCTAGATAATAAGTGATGCTTCCGTGAGAGAGTATTCGCCGTTCCTACGGTAGTGATGATAGTCAACAATTGAAAGTAGGTTTTTTGCCTCAGATTGATAATAAATTATTCTTCAGGTCTTTACTTTCCAATTTTATACGTAGGTGTACGCAGAATATAATGAAAAAAAGTGGATATATCTTTAGATCTTTACGGCCAAGGTGTATATGTGATCGATTTTAGTTTTTTCCATCACCCACAAAAGAATCAAATAACCGAACAGAATTAGAATATTGGATTTGAATACATTTGGAATTGAGACTCGTTTCCGGAGAACACGTTTCAACTTTATTTACTTCCCGTGCTCTACATCAGGTTTCCAAATGTTTATAAAATTTAAAAAAAGTTAATGTAAACATCTTAATTGATGATCTGCGGTCACTTTGACGAACTCGATTTTCATACGACGTAATGTTTTTGAAATCCAACGAGAAATACGATCGCAAATGTAGGTAGCACTTTCCAACAATATGTAAGCTAATTGCTACAGTGTTAACAATACAAATTCACCAATATTGAGATATCTTATTCGAACGTTGTGTGGAATTTTCATATATCGCTATTTTTAATGAATTTTCCCTGTACCTATTCTCGCAGAATCGTCAGAATGTTAATATCTTCTTAAAATTCAGGATTATATACCTCTGGAATGTCATCAGATCGCCTTATTACAATTTTATAATATTTCACTCCAAACAACATTACGCGTATGACGAGGATTTTCTAACAGTAAAAGCACTTTTAAATCGCTTCTTCTCTTAACTCTAGAAAATGTCACATACAGCATACCATGCATAAATACTGACGTTAATGTATTCCAACAATTTCGAAGGTCCGGCCATCGTTTGGTAAAATTATGTAACAATAAACGAGCCTAAAATGGCAACCTTGTAAAAAAGGGCGATTGGAAGCCCTATCGTCGGTTGAACACCACTCGCCAGAATCCCGGGAAGAATAGTCGTGCTACGCTATGTAGAATTTCATCACGGCATGAGAACAATGAAATATTTATTTATGAGTTTTACAGAAAAGAGTGATGTTTAGAAAGTTATTAAGATGCTAGTGAGAAAATTGGCAAGTGAGTGGACTATTGAATCACCAGTGTTGCAGGAAAACCGTGATAAGAAATTAAAGTCAGTTAAAATAAAAAATCAGTTGCAGGAATATTCAAAGTCGAATGAATAATACATTGAACTCAAACCATCATTTGTATAAAAACAGTGAACAACAGAGACAGTGAAACATTTAAAACTACAAAGTCAACGAAAAGTGAAGCAAGGAGTTCATTAAACTGAGTAAATACAAGTGTTGCTCCTCTTTGAATCTTCAAATTGGCAGCCTCAAGGTGGTAAGACTCCACGTCTCATGTTCTGCTACTATCTGCTGCTGTCTGCTATCTGCTGCTACTATCTGCTGCTGCTATGTTCTGCTACTGTCTCATGTTCTGGGCAAAGAAAACTGCACGATGACCGTAAAAAAGACACAGGTTTGGCCAATATTTGCTGTTCAAAGCAATCACAAATCTATGAGCTCCAACGAACAAAATTATTAAATATTTTATTAAATCTAAAGAAAGTTGGTAATTATAGAAACATAAATGAGAATAATTACCAACAGAGAATGTAAATCATTTCAATTTAATGTTGTATTACTTGAGGATTTTTCTTCTAATTGTAATAGTTTATATGTTTACATTTATCCAGAGTGAATTGTAAATGTACAGTCTATTTTCAGCTCTCATAATATTCATTTGTAACAGGTAATTTATTATTTTTTATTATAATCTTTTATTCATTTTAAAACATTTTATTTTATGTCTACCTTTCCTCCGGAAATTTAATTTACCTGCCCTCCCCATTATTAGGAATATGGTGTTTCGCTCACGTTATCTGGCATTATTAACGTGGCATTATTGCTACCTGGCATTATTAACGTGGCAATACATACAACCATCTTTCCACCATACGGTAAACTGGGGTTGGCTATTGCACGAAGCAGTTGATCAATGTTGTTCAAGCCATTTTTCGGTAACATACGGGTTTCATTCATTGAAAAAATATCAATATTGAAAGCTCTACAGCCTTGGATGAATATGGTTTACTGGAAATTAGTTTAGGCGTTAATGGCACATTCAGTCCAAAAGTTTTGTGAGACATTTTCGACCCTCTGGAAGGAGAATATATGCAATTCCAGTAAATGCCATACATTTGGCATTGTTTCCTTCCAGTCAAAATGTAGTAAAGTGTTTATATACAAAAGTTTTTCCTGTACCACCAGGGCCATCAATAAAGTAACACTTCGGTCTAGGTCGTTGATTCATATGATAATTAAGAATAGTGTCGACAATTTCTCTTTGTGTGAGTTGGTAGTAGATCTCTTCTCCAATTACGGCATTATTATGTGCACAATTCAAAAGCTCTTCGTTCTGTTTATTTTCGAAGCTATCAACATCATCCATTTTGTATCGCTCTATCCAAAAGCGAAAATTTCTCCCTTCTGACGATTCAGTATCTAATTTATACACAATTATTTGATAAGCTCTTGTAATATGCCTCTTCTTCCGAGCCCCCATTGCGTCGTGCTTCCTGGATAAAATCTTCTGCTAGATCTTTCTTGAATGTAGCCCACAACACCTTCGGATTTTCAGGTGACCCAAAAATGAGAATTTGAGAAAAACGTGTTTTCATGGCTCTAGGCATTTTGGATAAAGCTGAGTCTTGCAAACTTTCTTTCCACTGTTGATCATCATACGTAAGTCCTTTAGCCAAGCAAGATTGTTTATACGAGGGCTTTTTACTGCATTCACCGTTAGTATATCAATAAAATTGACAGCGCCCTTCACATGATAGAGTAGAAGTCGCAAATGGTTCTGGCTGTAAAACAAAGTTCACATTATGTATTCTTCCAATGATACGAATTTTCTTAATTTTAGGTTCCCATTCCTTTTTCTTCCAATCCACCTAAAATGCTCAGGCATCTGCCAATAGATAAATGACCACTTGATTTTTTCTTGAGAGCTTGATTATGCCTGAAGTAAGTGTTTAAATTCGATCCTTTTAGCCCTATATCAGCTAAATCTTCTTGAGTTTCTTCAATATTTTAAGATTTAAATTGACCAGGTATATAAATATCCAAGCGTTAAACTACATGACTTTTCTTCTGAATTTCTGTACCGAACATGCACCAGCTTGTTTCAGGTGGAGTAGTACATAGACCTTGATTGAACGCATCTGTTTCATTGTAATTAACTCTTGTTTTATTAATACTTCCTGCATACTCCTCTTTATACGGCACTTGAATCGTTTAAGGTTTGCGTTTTATGTGGCTAAATGGCGATTGTCCCTAGTTATTTTCTGCCTGTTTATATCTTTGTGGCATGTCTGTGAGAAAATGAGGACTGTTTTGGTCTAATTTACAATCGTAGCGCCGACGATAATTAGATTTTTCACCATCTGCCATTGATTTAAATTCTTGGAATGATTTTGGAAAACCAAATCGGCACTTTACTCGTCCATTTTTTTGTCTGATCATACATGGTGCATTAGGATTCAGATCACCACATAAATTGTTTCTCATCCTCTTCAATACCAGTTCTCGCATTTCTTAATAATCTTTCTCTGGAATTTGAGCAGAAATAAGATCGTCAAGTTCCTCATTATTATGAATCTTATCTCCAGGAAATATGATTAATAGCAAATGCATGTGAGGTAAGCCACGTTTTCGAACGTCTATAGTATAGTCGTATGCTAACGCTTTTCCAAAAATTTGTTTCTTTTCTAATACTTCAACTATATCATTGAATCTAAGATTCGCAATCCGATCCATCAGATCTGGCCGGTCTCGGGTGAGTGGTAGTACAAATGATTCATCATCATAAATAATACGTGCTGCATTCTTGGCAATTCGGATTGCAGGTCATCGTGATGAAGATATCTGAGGACCCATGACGACTGACTATAGCCATGGCATCTTCAAATTCTTTCGTGTAATATCTTGTAGATCCAGGAGATGAAGAAGGCAAAAAATTTTTTTTCCTAACAACCACCTTTTTTATCTCAAACAGTTCCTGTAAGACATTCTTGACACCTGTTTAATTTTCAGCAAGGGTTTTTCTTTGATAGTTTTCAATTCACTGAATTCTTTCACACTCAACTCTTATAAAAATATCTACGACGTACTGTTGTAAAAGTCGACCTCCAAAATGTAATGCATTGAATTTCAACAGGTAGAGATCAGGATTTTGTAAGTTGACTTCCAAAACTATACATTTTGTAATAGCAGGCTGAAATGCAATGCTACAATTCGCGAGTTCTACTCTTGTAACGTTGCTAAGGTTGGGGTATGGAAATTTTAATGGAATGTTTATAGAAAACCCGAAAGTTCCTTCAGGATTGAAAAGAGGATACGTGAAAGGTTGAACGCGTTTGTCGATGCTTCTCATGGTCACGATAGACTTCCCGCGCTGACGAATTACCAACTCACTATCCGGAAAGCTTTGATCAGCATTTACTTCATTCTGAAGAGGGATATTAAATCTTCTATAATCAGTACCTACAGGTGAAGTGAAAAGCAACTTTAAATACGGAGTTGGGGTTTCGTTCCGTAGTAGCTCGTTGTTTTATTTCTTCTTCTACTTTTCGCATCATCATAAATCCTTCAACAAGAGGATTTACAGATCGTATAATTTTCTCTAACAAATTAAAAAGTCGTACGCTTACTCCATGATTCATTGGATTATTTAGACGTTCGGTGATAGCATACGCAAAATCTATAAAGTAGATCTGGTCATATTGAGGACATTCTAATTCTTCTTCAGATGTTTGGGTAGGACGAGCAGCACATTTATTTTATGATAAACCTGGGCACTGGAAAATAACTGTAAATACCCCGACTGTTGATTGTACCATCGTTATCTACCGTAAACGATGCCATCGCATAACATCCATTTAAATTTCGTATTCGCTTATGGAATTCATTCGTTGACGAATGATGTTTAAGGAATAGTCTCGTTAAATCATTAGGAAATTCAGAATGAGGAAGATCAATGCGACCATGTAAGCAACAGTCCCCAAAGCATTTGCGTTTATTACCCACACATTCTTCAGGAAAATGCAGAGCACCGCAATGAGTGCAAGCAACATCAAAAACGCCTAAGCTTTGATAGGAGTTATCCGAAGTCGTAGCTGTTTTATAAGTTACCAATGGAATCATTTGAAGGTCACTTTGATGTCTTCCATTTTTACGGCGTTGTTCTTTCTATCACACATGTCGAAAATCCTCACTCTTCTGCTCGCCTTTGAATGGCCCGCTCTCACAAGTCATGAAGACGTTGAGTTCTTTCATCGGCTGTCTCTTCAGCTCTTTGTAGGCTAGCCCACTCGCACAAGTCTTCGAGGCGTTGTTCATGTTTTTTATAACCTTCATTAGCTATGTACTGTTGACACCTTTGTGGTTTTCGATGTACCCGCTGCTCGTGCTCTTCGACACACTGGGCACGTCTCATTTTCCTTTCACTGCTTAGCCTTTCACGAGGGAGATCTTGAGAATTAGATTAATCGAGATTCACTATAATACTGAATAATCGCTCCACATACGCAGTTTTCGCTTTTCGAGCTGGTCTTTTCCCTTGTTGCAATACTTCCTCAATATTGTTTGTTGTATTTCTAGAGGGGCCCAATTTATCAATATCATTGGCCGTCGAGCTAACGCGCATTACAATCTGCTTGTTGTAATGTATGGTTTTCCCGAGATTTCTTAATAAAATTAAAAACGCGATTTTTATGTTGCCGTTTAGGCATTTTTAAAGTGACAACAATTGAATGTTGCCTACACTGATTGTCATAGAAATTTATTGGTAAACCAAGGACTTTTCTACGTCGTAAATATATTAATTTTCAATAGGAGTATACTTTTTCAGAATCACTATTTCAAATATTACGTATGCAGTACATAATTTTTGTGCGTAAAATGTAGCTAAAATGTAAAATTATTATACTTCATTAAATACATTACAGCGAAGACAGATGTACATACGTACCACATTAGCCATTATATTGAAATGAATATTAAATTTACATCCAAAAATATAATTTGACAAAATTTATCTACAACAATAAGACATCAATAATTCACATTAGAGTATTTTTAAATCATTATGTTTGCAGTAAATACCTTTATCGTTAGATTAAAACGTCAATAAAATATAAAGTAATTAACATTTATAATTGCAAAAATATTTTTTAACGAAACCAGAAAAACTTAAAATATATGAACGAAACTATGATTGGTTGCATCGATGTTTTGTATTAAAGTTTTTTTTCGGAATCAATATTCCAAATGTTTTCAATAGATTCTTTTTATAATAGTTACTTTAATTGTGCTATTATTATACTACTTTAAATACACTTACTTGAAGAAGAATGAACATAAATCAGTGTTAATTTCCACCAAACCATTTGTATTTACGTATGTTATTTCCCATTAGTAAATATTACAATTTTTCTTGATTTGCAAATATCAAACGTTGTTGTCTTCCTCAAATCTCCTTGCACATGTGTGCAATACATACAAGTATATTCCAATCACATTCAAACCCAAATACATTACTCGTATTTCACCAAACAATTAGAACTCATATCAAATCAACTACACTGGATACCTGTGGTTCTTACGGCCAAGACCAAGACATTCACGGATTTCCAACAATTAAATGTTGCCGGCATTGTAAATGTTTATTTTAACAAATCAGAAATGTTAATTACAACAACAAAAAATTCCCGTGGTGTGACTTTAAGCAGGGAGAGAAACCTACTACGAGATTGCAGACTCTTTTTGTCGCTGTAGACTCTCGGGGATTACCCGTGTCAGTAGAATCTTAACTTCGCAAGCTGACGCCCACACACATCGCACACAACCAGGAAAAGAGGCTGAAAGAAAATACTCTACACGCGTTCATCGTCCATCACCGATTCAAAGAAAAGGCTGGATAACAGCCGTATTCTTCTTTTTAATAATTTAGTCGTTCAATTTTCTCTTCGAAATTTTAACTGAATTGTATTTCTGAATTCAACAGCTCTAAGATCATATTTTAACTTTGTAGAAACTTACACTCTTTTCTTTGCCAATTCATCTCCATACGAATTCGTTAGTTCGTATTTTCTTCGTTGAGTTAACTTTAATTCAACGTGATTTTGTTATTACTACGTTACATCAAAAGTAGTTGAGTCTAATTCAAATGAATATTAGTGTTTATTTCGTAATGTTTTAGCCTTGAAAATATTATGTGCGGTAATTTCTTTACCTTTTTAATAATAATATTAAAGTTCGTCGAAATGTTTTTTGCGGTATAGGGATATTATCTCTTATACTAACGTGTGAGGTTCGGGTTCGATTACCCGCCGAGATAGTTACATTTACTTTTGTCAACATGATCTGACTGATTATACTTTACTCGTGTGTTTACCATTGTTATTGTCTTTAAAGAACCGATTTTTCATTGAAGAACAAATTTTAAGCTACAAAATTCATAATGAAAAGAAGTTTGAAATGGAAACTCATTTGAACTGAAACGAAAAGTCTTCTTGGAGTTAAGCAGCAACTTCGCTATTTTATTCGCATTTTAGTTATTCAGCGGTTATTTTCATAGTAAAAATGTTAAAAATAGAATGTTTGTCGTACAGATTTATCATACGTTTGATAAAAATAAATAGAAATACTCCCTCCTGGGAAAAAGAATCCTCATTGATACCTCAAGCACGCCCGTTACTCCGAGACCATTTTGCCCTCTCGTCAGTCAGTGAATTTTCCTTGTATTACAAACGAACCTATTATTTCACAAGCGATAAAATTGTGTTACAAAAAAATGAAACCATGTTATATCATTTAAAAGAAAAGAGACCATGTTATGTCACCACTTTTTATCTTGAATTTTATCAAAATCGTTATAGGCGAAGTTAACATGAATAAAGCGCTGCAAAGGAGCTCGAAAAATTTAGTAGCACGCGTTAGTCACGGCCCTCTATGTAGAGGTAGACCTATTGGTCTTTGTCTCATATTTTGTTTTTACGGCAAGTGGGTTCCAAAAAATAAAAATTAACCTGAGATTATGGGCGTAGTGTGTTTGAAATTTCAGAAAAATTGACTCGTTAGGAGCTGACTATCGTATATTTAATATGCCTTAAAATATGTATGGCTGATTTTAGATCAACGATATTTGAAGGGAACTTGTACATGGATTAAATTTGTTTTGAAGGTACCAATTCTATTACTTTCACTGCGTTTGGCGCGCTAGAATTTATGCTGTGGCATATTCTATTTCTTTGTGATAATGATGGAATTAGGAGTTTTCGCCCTAAGAAATACAAATGCTTTATGGCTTAAAGGAAGGTGGTTTCGTATTTTGACAGTATATTGCGTGATTAATATAAAGTAAAATTAATTTTTGTACGAAAGTTTAAAAATTATGAAAGTTTTCTGTAATTTATTGAATATTAGTTTAGAACGGTGTTGATTTAAGAACTAATTGTTAACTAAATCGGGCTATATAGTGAGTCAGGGGAAAATGTCAAAACACTAATGATTCTAGGATTGAACATCTGGATAGTCTGGATAAAATATCGAAGATCCGAAAGAAAATACATTTTCGCGACTTATTAAACGTTAAANCTTAGTGACTCAATAGTACTCTGTTCACATTCCATGAAGTCAATAAGAACCTTCAAACACGTCACAAACCCTTGTCGTACTCGCTGTCGCCGGCGAGTACGAACATCTCCCTTTCTATATTTATGGAGGGGATCCAAATGCTCCGCAAGAACTATCTATTGTAACATGTGGAAGGACCATTCGAAATATATTTTTAAACAAATTTGCAAACATTTAATACCCATTCAAATCATGAGAACCAAAACAAAATCAAATACAAAAAATTTGAGAAAAATCAAAAATCTCCAAAGTTGTCCTAAACTGGACTTCATCTATCAGTCGGACATCGGCGGAGGGCGGCGTTGACCGAAGACGTTCCCACCATGTGCCTTGGCTAGGCTTCCAACTAGCCAACTCCCCCATCGAACTCAAACATGCATCTGCCGGACTCCAAAAAGCGTCTGCCAGAATGCCGAAAAGCATCTGTGCCTCTTCATCGCTCGTTCCCGCTGCCAGACGCAGCTTCCGATGCCCCATAGCCTCATCACCGTTTGCTCATAGGCGGTGCGCGGTTGCGCTCGGTTGACCATCGGAGTGGAGTCTCTCCGGTGAACCACGTGAACTGTCGTGCGGAGCGGGGATTACAAATACCCGCTCATGGAATATTATGGGGTAAGTCCCATAAAGTCTCAATAAGAACCTTCAAACGCACATATCGCATTTTGACATATAGATTTTTGTAAAGTTCCAGTCGTGTTCTATAGATTTCACTCTGTAGATGGTTTACAAATCAGCACATCGACCATGACCTGGCCTACTCCACTGTGGCTTCGATCACTGGTGACTAAGAACCACATACTTTTATTTAGGAGCAGAAATATGAATAACATAAATTGAGGAATTGGAGGTGTCAGTTCATCGTATTACCATTACATTAATTTATTTTAATACAAGCTGAATGAACCTGGCATTGCCCAGGAGAATAAATTGGGATCAAAGAATGTTGATATGGCAATGGCTACACCCCATTAACCAATGGAGCAAGGCGCCGCAGCGTCTAAGCCATCGCATAGAAAACAACATTACACTTTCGTGTGAGACGACTCAGTATTTCGACAGTTCCCGCACGAACGCTGGGGAAGTAATGATCGTTTCAATGAGGATACGAAAAACAAAGATTTTCAAACCAATCGAGCCACAACGAAACAATAAATAAAATTTATGAGTGAGTGATAAGCAACAATGGATTCTTATAAAATACACACAATGAGGACTATAATATACAATAGGGACTCATTAGTGGAAAAACTTGAAATCTGTGACGTCACTCGCCGGTGGTTCCGGTAACCCTCGCGTTGCGCTCCATGTATCAAAGCGCAATCACTCAAATATAAATACGTAAATTTATATTGATTCTCATTGAACAATAATTGTAGTGAATATTTCCGACAAGTATTTTAAATTATTTGAATATTTATAATGAACATTTGTTTTTTGCCAAGTTATATTTTTGAAGACTTTGATTACGTTCAGAATCGGCAAACAGGAAAATGGTTGTACATAAATAAAAACAGATTTAGAAGATTAATTAAATCAATATTTATTGACAAGTAGCCTCCAGATAAATTAGTTACAAATTTAATCTCATTACAGCATCTTATATATTTATTATCAACATGAGATCAATTTTTCATTTCCTCTGTAGCCTAATCATTAGCTTTACCTAACAGATTAATTAATCACACACAAAACTGTACTTTTGTACTAACTTTGTTACATTTTGTTAAAGATCGCATTACTAACCTTGGTTCATCTTTTGGTAATCTGAAAAGACAAATTTGAGCGAACGTTTAAGTGGTTATTACAACCAGCGTAAGTGCATTCACTCAAGAACTCATCGTTAAACACAATTTGCACGACGCAAAGGTAATCTAACAAATAGCATCTTCAAGAGGTCTTCGCAATTTTTTCTTCGCGTGTAGCAAGCAACAGACCATGCCAACTATATGAAAATCTCAATTGTATATCGTAATGATGGATCGTCGATATTTTATTATATAAGGTTGTCTATATTTCATTATGTAAGGTCTATATTCGATGCCAGCTCTGAGTGATAGTTTCAAGTAGTAACCTGGCGATTAACAAGGAAGTATTGGAAATGAACCACTCTCTTATGTGAACTGAGAGAAATTTATTGGCAACCCGTCTCAAAGTTGGGGCAACTAATGATAATGATGCAATATGATAGATATTTACCATTACTAGATTTGTTTGATCAAAATGCGATATTGTTAGATAAGCCTCTGTGATATGAAACTATTCTGCTATCGAAAATATTCTCAGAAGTGATGGTAACACATTATCTTAAGAAGGATTTACAAAGATGTGCATGCGAACGGGTAAGAAACTAAAATTCCTGAAGAGTATTTATGTTACTCCTTACAAGTTTCTGTACCGGATATCTTGCTTAACCCATTAACGCCCAAATTATTTTTTATCCTTAATTCGCTTAATACCTATACAGTTGGTCATAGGAGGTTGTAGGACGATAAAAATTACAACGAAACGTCATTTTTACATTTTATGTTTATCGATAATAAGTCGATCTTTAAATAGATCGCTGGGCAGATTCATGATGCATTGAGTATGCAACACGCAACACACAAAACATTAATTTTACAGTAAACTGATCATAAATAAAACAGTTTTGTTATAAAACTTCCTTTTCCCCACATAATGGTTCATTCCATCAAAGCGCATTTATAAATGCACATATCTTGGAGATGTGGAGGAGGTGCGCCGCATACGTCGACGAACATACGTAAATCTTTCATGCTATCATATTCATGTTCTCTTTCACAATGCAAATCAAAATTTTAGCAATATCATCAGGGAAATTCTACAGGGGAGCCATGGCTTGTAAGACAATCTAATCATTTTCCCTTTAATTAAATATTTTTGCCTATTGAGACAATCATTTCGTTGACCGAGAAATTCTGTTAGAAAATTTCAAACCGCTGAAATGATGCATAAAGGAGAATAGTTTCCGATTTCACTCCGTTTCACTCTCTTATGAGGGAATTTTCGAAAATTACTTTCTTAGTGGATATTTTCGATACCTTTTCGTGTCGTTCTCATCCCAACCCCCACCTCTTGGGGTTTCGTGCGCTTCATATAATCTGAAGGGTGTATAATGTCATTGGAAATATGATCATCCATGTCAGAATATGCAAAAACCATGGACTCGACCTTGATATCGACCTTTTTACATTATTTTTACAAATCTCCCTTCCCACTCCCAGCTCAAAAGATCGGTGTTACTATGTTATCTCAACTTCAACTTAACGGCACTGTTAGTTTAAACATCTCATCAACCCTAAAACTATGTATCCGATGCATTTTTATGTTTCTTTTTATATTTCAAAATCATTTTTCTATAATTTTTATCCATAAATCCATTTCCAATCCCCTTCCCCAAGAGGTGCTAGTGATGTTTGTTTCATGAATTTGAATTCAGACTTACACGATATCGGAATTTCATTGTCAACTTAGTGATGTCAAAAATTATGGACTCATTCCTGGTATCTGTCTTGTTCGATAATTTTTCATGCCATCCCCTTCCCTAGGGGTGCAGGAGTGTATACGGGCTGATTATGGACGTACGCGTTTTCGGGAATGTCACTACTAATTTCAGCGACCTCAATTCTAAGATCAGTCATTTTGGGTATTTTTTGCTTGTCGTTCCCTTCCCACGCGGTGTTTATTCTCTCAGGGGATGGGTGGTGATCATGGACTTAAGCACATTGAGAGTGCGACTTTGCTCTTCTGTGTCCTATAAATGAATGTATTTAACTCCAATATCGATCTTTTTTAAATTATTTTTACCTCTCTCGTTTCCACCCCTATCCCAGTGATACTAGGAGAATATTATCTCGAATGAGTACTACTGTGAACTTTGAAAGCGTTAGGGACGTAACCAACGGCACCGAAAACTACGATTTCTATATTTAAATACAGGATATTTCTATTGTTTCACGTGTCACCCACTTCTCACCTCCTCCCTAGGGGTGCCGGAGATATCTTACCCCCACAGAGCTTTTTGTCATATAGTCAGTCATCTATGTGTCAAGTTTGGTTGAAATTGCCCTAAGCACTCCAGAGTTATGGTGGAATACATACGTAAAACATCTCTACCCCCTTTTCACCCTCTTACGGGTGGATTTTCGTAAAATCCTGTCTTAGCGGATGTCTACTACCATAATCAAATCTGAATCTTGGCTTTGCGAGAATCGCCGCGTCGAGGTGTTGAAAACCGACGTTTCGATCATCTTGCAGTAGTTTTCTTCAGGGTAGTAAGGGTATGGTTCATGATTACTACCTTAAAGATGGCATGATGACCGAAACATCGGATTGCAACACCTCGACGCGGCAATGTTCAACTGACTCCAGCCACAGAAACCTATGCTCTCACTAAAAGGAACCTACCAGCCAAATTTCAAGTTTGTAGGATTTGCGGTTTCTGAGATGTGTTTAGTCAGTCAACCAGTCAGTTCGTGGTATTTCGCTTTTGTATATAGATATGACAATAAGTTTAACATTGTGTGAATGGAAAATAATTTATGGTAGTGAAAAAATACTATTTTAGTATTTTGGTTAAGATTTATCGCTCTGACTTCGTGGTTACTAGGTCAATGAATCAAGTTTCCCTGCGGAAATTAAATAAACAGTATTTTCGTCTATCATTGTTTTATATCGTTAATAGTCATTTGGAAGTACTTTCTATTACTAAGAAACATTTGGAAGTACTAACTTTTAGGTATCAATATTTGTACCAATGCAACGCACTAACCTCATCTCCGTATTCTTCACTTCCTTATTTCACTTGATTAGTTCCAGCAACAATCGCCCTCATCAAAAACGTGTCCAAACTCATACAATAGTACAGGTTCCAATTATTCACTTTGGTATGAAACCAACGACTGACTCACAGAATGTGAATTAATTGCGATTAAAATTCTATTTCATTACTGTGCAAATAAAACGCTTTTCTTGTCTCTATTATTCTAAGTTTGTAGTTGAAAAAAAATCTTTCTTTCGGTAGTGGAGATCTGCCTGCTCAAGGGGCAAGGTTCCGAAAAATAACGTTTGTGAAAATACCGAGAGAGAAAAATTAATATTTTTGTATGTGTGGGAAAAGAGTATACGCTCTATCAATTAAATCTTATTTCAGCTTACCAGTTATTTTCAAGTCTCATAATGTAATACAAATTGAATCCAAAGTATTTATTAACGTCATAAGGTAAAGCAAACGAACACTAAAGATTTTTCTTAATATTTCATGTCTTCGTGATTCGTTTTACTTACACTCCAAGAACTTTGGTCGTACCATTAGTATCGAACGCTTTGTAAAGAGGAGAACTTTCTTATATTGCATTCACTCGATTCACTGGGTAAAGAGTTAAAAAAATGTATACTTGTGAGAAATTATTATAAAGAGATTTAAGAAAACTTAAATCTATGTTAACTTATAAACTGCACGGCCAAACCTTCGAGTAACCAAGCGTGAGGTGTTTCCCTGATATCTTTAAAATTGAAAAACGAGACCTCCGAGAAACGTTCACGCTAGAAAAATCGCACCACTGAGCATTTTCTGGACGTCGTATCAACCGTTTGCAGGCGTCAGACACCCGCATCGTTCAGGTCGTGTACTTGTTACATCGATCCGCTGCAGTGAAGATCCTTCTCTCTTTCCTGTTAACACGTTCCCGCACATACACTTCTCGTGATAGTATTTGTTTGAATTTACAACTTCTATCCATGTGTGTGTGTAATTGTGCAACATAAATTTAAGAAGACTTTGAGAGACGCGTGTCAACCGTAGCTGCAGGATGATTTGCTTCAAACATCTACAACTATTTAAGTATCTGCAGGATAGCTCAAGTGCATTTTCAAATTTTCTACAAATGAACCTTCTTTAATCTCTTTTTGTTTTTTAATTCATACTTTTTATGATAATTTACAGAACATGTAAGGAAAGACACTCGAAATTACATTGAGTGGTTTTAGAGAGCGAACTCTGCGACTAAGTAATACAATTTTTCCATTTCTAAAATATATAATTCTTTATTTACAAAACATACATAATTCATGATGGTCATCATCAAGTAGGACAGTTGATGCTGAGGACATAAGAAAAGTATTCAATTTTGGTTTTTAATTTTTCTGGAAGTACGAAACAATTTCTTATTTATAATTATCAATTATTTTCTGTACAATAATTATGTTTATGGTTTGCACTGTGTGATTCCTACTATTTTTATTCTTACATTTATAATTCATTTATCAAACATACTGAAATTGTGAGAAACGTTCGAGAACAATTCACCCGCAGGTAAAGTTCAGATAGTAACTGATAATTATGAAAAAGTTGGATTTCTTCATGCAAGATACATTTTCCAACCTTTAAGCACACAAAATAGTTTCTTGGTATCTCATCACATACATACAATTTTAACAATCATTTTTATTTTTATAATCTATAATAATATAGTCTTTTCAACTCCTACAGAAGAGCACCTAGTGCCTTTAAGTATTCGTTTCAACCGACCTCCCACCTTAACTCACCTGTTGTCACCTGCTCCTCATTGCTACACCGCGGGCACCGTAAGCATTGGTTGGACGATCCACCTTCTTACCTCTGTTCCGTTTCTTCTACGTCTTTCTGTTCTTTTTGGCTTCACCAATCTCGTGTGAGCAACAAGCTTCAGCGACTGTTTATTGTATTTACACATCTAATTATCTCTGCTTCTGTTATACTGTTATCGATACTCTTCCTTACACTGTTTTTCCTATCATGTTTTTCGTTTCATCGTGTAGTTTGTTCCATTTCATGTTGGGTCACTATGTAGAGGATGGAACGATGTCTCTATCTCGTAGTTGTGGCATTACATTGACAGCATGTCCTATCAAGGCAAATGATAGGGAGAATGGTGTCAGAGGAAACGGAAATGTCACCAGAAAACCAGCCACAGACACGCTTTGTACATCACGGAAAATTTCACTTTGATCAACCGTCGTTTCAAAATCCACGTTTGTTCTGTCCTCAGAGGTAGTAATCGATCTCACTAACTGATTCACCACGGATCGTTCACACTCTTGCTACCTACATAAAAAGTCCATCTGGAATCATTATGCTATTTCTTCTCTACATATCCTGAATTTCATTCTCCACGTTTCACTTTCCCTCAACTCAAACCTGACGCCTTTTGAAATTTTAAAAAATTTTTGTTATGATTATATGGACCACCTTATCTGTTACACTAGAACCATTCAATAAAAATGTATTATCTTACATTATTATTTTATATAACTGTCCCCTCCAAGTCATCCCAGGTGGGGCAAGATAAAATTTGTAGCTTTTCATTTCCATATCTCAGTTTAAATAGCTGTGAGGTATGAAAAGTTCACCCTCTGCGGCTAACAACCGCCCTCTGCGACTAACAACCGCAGTTGGAATATTCGAATATAGCAATCAGGATCCTATCTAGACGCTGTTCCTCCGATCTCGGTAAAATTCACGATGTGTCTAGTAAATAAACTCACTCAAAAACTGAGCCTTACTGGCACTCCATTTGTGGTCCTTAGCTGACCGAAACGATATACATATATACATGCATTTTATATAATTTCACACAAAACTACAATACACAAAAATATACAGACGCTGAGTTAAAATTTTTTCTTTATCCTCCAAGTCAATCACCCCATCTTCTATATCACTTCCACATACAACTTCTATTGTCTTTTCAGATCCAATTTGTCATAATATTTGTCACGTTCGTTGTTTTTTTACGTGAATGATGACATTTCGATACTTCGGGGATCATAAAGGCCATTCTCTTTTTATAAACATTTGTACTTATTCTCAATAATAATACAACATTCCAGGACCTCCTTGCTCAAATTGTGTATTAAATTAATTCACATCTAAATATTTCGTTCAATAAATTTTTTAATAACCAATGAACTCTCAAGCAGTGAAGATATCTTTTCGTACCTGTATCGACATGTCTTCCTGTGACAATATTTGAACTACAAAAACATTATTTTTGTGCCCTGACATTTCGTAATTGGAATTTCATTCATCGCGTTTCATAAATTTTCATAAGTGAACTATTCTTTTACATCTCTCTTTTTCGAATATCTCTTAATGACCTGACGTATTTTCACACACGAGACATCATGCTGCAGGAGAAATAGTCTCTCGTGCCGTGGCTAAAGAACCACTAACGGGGTTACACTCGAAATATTTTAATACATGGTGGTAACTACTCCTCATTACCTGAATGCAAAATATTAATTTCCATAAACGTTTATCTTCACTACATTCACTACATTCACTACTTTCACATTCTCCGGTTCAAACATTTCATCTTGTTTGTGTTCGTCCTCTCTTTATCTTCTTCACTTTTGCCTTTGTTCATTCATCCAGAATTCCCCACTTCCTCAACCTCTGTCGTCGTGCTACTCGAAGATTGATGGAAGCTCGCCGGAGCTTATTAACGCTGCAGAAGTAACGTAGTGACCTTGGCTAACAAATGAAGGTACAGCGGAGGAAGGAAGTTATATCTACAGAGGAGACGTAGGTCGAGTTGGAACATGTTTTTGACCATAGTAGCAAGCAAAAAGAAGATAAAGGTTTTAATATGTCTTGTAAATCTTTGTCAACCTCCAAAAACGTAGTTTCTACATAGCTTTCAAATATTTTCAAGAACATCATCGTGGAACTAACACCGAGATAATGTAAAATTCTCTCAAAAGCAAACTGTATGAGATAATAAGAATATTATTTTTCGCAATTTATATTGTTTTGCAACATGAACAAACTATTTTTAAAAAATGAATCAAGGTCCTCTGACGAGTCATACCTCGTGTTCGAATTGAAAATAATGTAGATAGAGCCTAATGAGAGGTGCTACTTAAAATTATTACCAAAAATGAGTAGTACATTATTTAAAAAAAACACATCGATATTTATGATTGGTTAACCAAAAACCAATAAAACCTTCCCACAAAAACTGTGACAACATAAACGTGAGTTCCTTTCCTCACGAGGGAAAAGTCTCGACGATACTGCTAGGGAATAGAAACAAGGAGACGGGGATTGCGGGTTTGTGCACCCGACGTTGTGTGCGGGTGCGTCAATGTGCGTACGCTGGCAACGCGGCCATGGCCCTCAGTGCGTGTACCCGCAGCACTCATTCAAGCACGTTCGCCCGCACACCGCACTCCCTCGCACGTACTTCATACTGCAACACGCTTACTCTACGCTCTAGCATGCTGCTCAAATGAATACTGTGTAGTCCAAGAACAAATTAATTCACATAATAGTTTGTGTGTGTTCATGTGACTAAAACAGCATTCATCTCCCTAACTTCTCTTCTCCACTTTACAACTTTAATTTTTGGACATCCCCTGAAAGTGACTAAAAGTTATAAAATTTATGTAGTATTTTAAATTATATCTCGCAAATCAGGTTTAACGCTCATGGAATTGAGTCATTCCATACGGCACGTACATTTTCTGAAATGCATATTGACATGTTACTAGATTTTTTAAGAAATTCGCAAATAATATAGTGTTTTCGTAATATAATCATAAAAATCAAATATTACCTGACATAAAAATTGTCCTAATCCAGACATCAAATAAACCTCTGTCTTCGGGTCCGAAAGACGATATATTTTCGTAGGTGGAGGTAAAATATTGTCAAGGTATTTTATTTTGCATTAAAAACTATATTTGTAAAAGATTTGTTATTTTAAATAAAAGCTTGAAATAAGTAATCAGATATTTGATGAACGTAAAATATTAACGTTCAAAACCTATAATCGCGTAATATTTGAACTTGACATCATATTTTAAACTACAGAAGAAGATATTAAGCAGAATTTGATGAAAAATTGCTTTTTCTGAAGAAAGTGAACTCAATCCTAATTTTAAATGAAGCACGTGTTGATCTTTCTTTGGTGGGATTATTAGAATCTTGATCATAATAAAATATCCCTTTGACCTTTTAATGTCTACTTTGATATTGAATTTTTGCTAAATATCTCTCAGCAAGTTCATCATTGTTCGTTTTGATCCTCATTCTTCATTTTCACAATCCCAATCCGAGCCAGAGAAAACTGAAATGAGTGCTTGCTTCAAGTCTAGCGAATGTGCTATGGAAGCATTCTTCAAGATCCTGTAGCTCGGATCCAATTAAAATTGGTTTTAATTGCCTTTGACAGGGATAATAATTCTCTAGCAGGTATTCCCTCCTTTCCGAGGGTGCCGTCACCTCAAGCTCTCCTTCTCGAAGACCTCTCACCCCTTGGAGACCCAACGGAAGCGCACGCTCTCTCGCTACAACGCGCTGGGAATTTCATTAGCCGACATGGGAATGTCGTCGCTTGCTCTCAGTCAATATTTAACGTCATTATCATGGGTCAACGACCACACTCAAGTCTTCTACGTCATCGCCATTGTCCACATCGCACTGGCACGTTTTCTGGTCGTTAATACACTTATTCATTTAGAAATGAACCGCTAACTCTTAAGCCCTTCTTCAGCGATTCATTCAATTTAAAAATATGTTGATGTGGATGACACTTGTCGTTTGGAAGTTCTTAGCTCTGATATTGGTACCTCATATTAGTATGGGAATTTAACATTTCGTTGTGTCTCGATCACTCCTTCTGTGACGCAGCAAGGACCGGACAGCCATGAACTTAATAGTACTGACCGGAGAAACCTCGAAGAACACGCGTTGTTGCAAAAGTCTTTATTCAATCAGTCATTTCAGTTCTCTGGTTTGCTCTCTTTAAACGACGGCAGTCCAATCTTGAGTACGTTTAACCTTTTGATGTTGGAAGAATAAAAATAATGCCATCAGTGAGAACATTGAATTTTGTGTCCCTATTCTCCTTTGGTCAACACAATAATAACTACCTTACTTTATTATCAGATAATAATAAATAAATTTATTGTCAAAAAACAGTACAAACTGCGTATGACCACGTGGAGGGAAAACAAACTAATTTACTCTCCGGAAGCAAGCAAGGTACCATCCCATCAATTCCGATCAAGGGTCCTAAGGCAGAGGCGGATTCAAAAAATTCAGCAAAAATTCCTAGATAAGATAAAAAGTTAGCTGCGAGTTATAATACTAATAGAATGTCAATATGTTTGTAATTTTAAGCAAAAAATTACATGTAAGTTATTATCGAACTATAGATTATTCTGAGTATAGTGCTTAAAAATCAAAAGAATTGAAATAACACTAAATTCACGATTTATTGTTACAATAGACCCGCCCCTAGACAAAGCCTAGAGAACCTGTATGATAAATCCGCCTGTACCCGAAGGAAAACCGGAGAAAAACCCGGGCCAGGATGGGTTAATTATTTTATCATGTTAATTATTTTAAATTTTTATATTCTAGACTTGGGTAGGTGGTTTTCCTTTAACCCAATATGTACGTTCTTGTCATCCATATAAAGGTAGTACTGTGCGAGAAAAAAATAAAAAATTCCCATCTGCGGTACGAAAAGCGATCCATTGATAGGCAAATCGAGGTTTCTTTCTCATTACTGATATTGAATGGTATCCGTGAACTCCCAAAACTTGATGGAAGAAACGAATAATAATTTATGTTAGTTTTATTCGAATTGACCAAGCATGGTGTGGATGACCAAGATGTATATTTAAAACATGAGACACATGGTTTTTAATTCTGTAAATATCATATGAGTAGCACCAAGGACATCATAAATTACAATAATAGAGAAGTTAGTTTTTCTAAATTACATTTTTAATAAATGTTATCTGAACCAACAATTATTAATGGATGGATAATACTGCCATGAGATGAAATTTTGTAGATTTACGTAGGTTTAATTACCTCTTATACTCTATTCCCATGAAACCGAAGAGCCATATTTCATTAAATCACTATAGTTCCATAATTTTATTACATTTGCAAACTTCAATACAAAAGGCCAAGACACGTGTATCGGTGGTTCTCTATTCCATTATTGAGTTGTGTTTCAACTGGAAGTGGAAAAAGTGTATCATCTCCATATCTATTAAATGAATTTTGGGAGTGAAATCATATTTTATGTTTTTAATGGAAATTTTTGAAATGCATAATGTGTTAGTTTTAGTAGTGACAAAGGAGATGAAACATTTTAAAGTTCATTCGACTATCGGTAAATAAAAATTTAGCTGTTTAATTTGTACGTTAAGTATTAATTCATCTGATAAATGTCCATGGGAGAAAATATATTTAATTGATTCAATACGTATTTTTTTCACAATTCAATGAGTTGTATTACTGTCACATGCATTTCATTGCTTTTCGATGTATATCATATACAGTGTTGTATCGAGTGTAAATGCCACCTCTTTTCGATACATTTTATTCTGAATCTTAAATAAAACACACATTCCAACATGATCATTCTTTTATCTCTAACTGATATCTTTTAATAAATAATGGTGATTATTTCAAGTAAATTATTCACGATAATAATGGTAATATAAATGACGAGAAAAGAGGTGCAGTATGTTTCGTTTTTGGAACATTTTGTGTTTGGTTACTTTAGAGGTGAGGTTTAAGATAACCAGGGCCTTCCCTTCTGGCATCCCACGGGGACGGAAAACTGTGTTTCGTTCACAGACGCCAGATGCAGCAACAGTGCAAAGAAACTTTTGTGGTACCTCATAAGAAACTGCTTTACAGAGCACCCAAGTCGTAAGCTATGCAAAATATGCGCTCGGCTTTAGCTGTGCTCTTCTCTGAAGAGTGTAGAAACCATCAAAACATTTAAATTCATAGCTAAGAACCTATGGGATTTCTTTGGAATAGTATGATATAGCATACATGGCTAAATTCATTATTTTTCATGTAATGGTATTTATAACCAAATATTGATTATTCTCATCCTAAATTGAGGTGATTTTTTAAAATGTAATTGTACTTATGATTGGTCATACTCATTTGTAAATTACAACTCTCATGAAAGTGTAGCGATATTTTTGTTAGTATTTATTTATCAACATTTATAGCATGTCCATAGCACAACATAAGTGCGTGGTATAAACCGTTCGGTCTTTAAACTCCAAAAATATATTGTTGTGTATTTACTGAAGAAACACATCCCTTTAAGTACTTTTCTGTCCTGACCGGGGTATCGCTGACTCGCGGTGCGCCGACACTCTCTTAAGCACAAAACATCTCCCTCGTTTCACCACCTTCTTTGCCTTGTTTTCCTCTTCCCTACCCCTCTCCCTCCCATCTCCGACCAATCTTAGTTCAATCGCCAACACTAAGGTCATGACCTCTAACAACACCCCTTTTTTTCCTTCAAGCCATGTTTATGACATCCCCCGCGATGTCTAGTCCGTCCAACATCATCCTTGAACACTTCACCATGCTTCATTTTTCTTATGGCAAGCTTTTTATGGCGATATTTTTATGAGTAGCACTGTCGTAAAAATGATGCGAGAGAGTGACGCTGACAAAATGGAGACAAGAGTAACACAATAGTTTTATTTTCGATGTTCCCGTATATTTTATAACATCGCCTATACGTGATATGGTATGATGAATAAGAAAAGTTTTTTTTTCTTTTAAAAATCTTATATTCGTGCATTTTTGCTTACTTGCCCATAGGCAAGTGCAAGGATATATTTACACTCCTTCAGTTCGGTTCCAGAGAACGTATGAAAATATATCCACGATATTTATCATAATAATTATACATTCTGTCAGCATTAAAAAATTACAAGTGCAATTTTTACCCAGAAATCTAAAGCAAATTCGAAACGAAGCGAATGGTAGGCGATACATTTTCTCGGTACTTTCTCATGAGAAGCATCTATAAACACCTCAACCTACCCTTAACAAAAGCAAAAATATGAACGATTTGAACATAAAAGCTAATGGTATCAACGTTAGCGCGGTGTCTTGGGATATTGTCTCTGTGTATTACCTGATATAAAAATATGTTAACACGCTACACAAGACAAGATCATTCCGGCTAGAATACGAAGTTGAAATCCAACATCTTTTTCTCTCTGTGTACAGAATCGGAACCGCCAAAGATTCCGATGCACTATAGTTAGAAAATGTTGAAAAGAAAACTCACGTGGTTCGAGATGAAAACTCAGTGAGAATTTCTTGATTTCGTTTATTACTTGATTTCCGTGCACTATTACATCAAATATCAAGGACGACATTGTTAGATGTTTTGAATGAAAGGGCATCTTATTAATGGAGATATTTTCCCTTAAGTGTTTAATATAGATTTATTACATTTTCTTCCATAATATTCGAATAGTATGTAGAAGTAAATGTTAATATTAATCTCCTTCGTTACATTTTTTCCTTTATCATAAATTTGTATCCAGCCTAATTAATATTTACACACATATTTAAATACAAGTATGACATTAATATTTCTACTTCTGTTCTTCTGCATTCGTTAGAAATAATTAAATGTTTTAAATTGCTATGATACCGAATGTTCTCTTTTACATATCTTCAAATAATTTGTATGTATTTCTTCCATGTACCCTAAACGTGGAGACAATATGTGATAATTTACGGTAAGGGAAAAAGGCGACGAGCTGTTAAGTTTAAAAAGTTATTGACAATTTTGCGGAGTTTGAATATGTGTAATCAACAGATAATGGAAATGATGTTTTTGAGTGTCATGTGTCCATAACATAAAATAATAAAACATCCATAACATAAAATAATCGCATCCGATGTGTCGAAAATACAATCCATGGAATGGTAAAATGTTCTTTGGATCCCTTTTTAAAAATAATGAGTATTAAGAATATAATAATGGTATAAGAAACATTGTCTTATGTGGAAGTATACGTCCACTGAACCTAATTTTTGTGTGAGGTGTCGTGCAATAGTGTGTTATTAAGTGATCTGACTCATCTAACGCAGCAATGTTTCTGCATATTCCCGGTTCTCTAAATCACGAAGAGTTTCAGAAAGGGAATAGAACCAATGTGCTACCAGATTGTTTGGCACTTATGAGTGGTCTGCTATTTTACGCCTATACGATGTCTATGCAAACCAGCAAGGTAGAAATACTTGTTTTAAAATCAGCGAAGGGAAGTAGTTGGTCTTGACTCATTCACAGTATAGAATGTTGCCGGGCATGGATGCTGCAATCTGTTCAACGCATGAAAACATGACAAATTTGGCCAATTATATATTTTTTTATAATTTCATATTATGTTTACAATTATTTTATATTATAATATTATATTATATTTACAATTTATATTATATTATTATTTATATTTGATAATTTTATATTATATTTATTTTATAATATTTTCACATTTATAGTATGTACCATTAATATTATCTTTTCAATCTTGAAAATTATCAATCCTGTAACAAGACTTTTATGTGATATCAGTGGTAAGGACACAATTTTGTCTTAAAATACCACTAAAGTCTACGCTACTTTTCGGTTATTAAGATATTGTTCTTTACTATTAGCGTAAAAGGCTCTAATTACCATGATGATGGCGAACCCTAAAGCCCTAATTAAAAAAGTATTATCATAATTTCTTATTTTTAATGCGTAACAAAAATTCAACAAGTTAAACAATAGAAATTACAATAAAATTAAGTGGTAAGTGTGCTTTTAGAATGCGGTCGACAAAATTGTGTTGATCCACTATTTGGATGTAGAGCGACGATGTACTATTTCAATATACCATGTATATTATAGGCGCCTTTCCTCTGCCTCTAGGACGTCCCTCTACCCCAGCGGGATTACTTATGATTGTTTCACAAACAAGTACACCATGCACTATTACAGGGTATTACTTTCATTTTAAAATTAGGTTTTAGGACAATATTTTCATTATTAGGGTCATAATTGTCATTTCATACAAAAATTCCAGACACAAAATGTCCACACAATTTTTAAAAATACAGATCTCCTGTGGTTTTCACTGAACGATTAACCTAATTTTATATAACATTCTCTTTGAAAATAACTTTTGATTTGCACGAGATTACAATTGAAGACATTTCTACGATCTCAAATGTGTGCATTTAGATGTAATATTAGCTATGGATTTATCTCTATTACTGTTAAGCAAAGTGGTTATCCGTTATGAAATTGTGTGGAAAATCTTTTCTTTTTTAACAATAAGAGCAAAATGATAGTAAAAGAAGATTTTGTCAATCGAATATTTTTTGATATCATTAAATTAAATAATTTGGGGACTTCTTTCCAACAGTATTCTTATAATTATTTATACAACGGACATCCATGATCGGAGTACTAGGAATTTAGGAAACATAGTTGTGAGGCAAAAATGCAACATGGATATATTAAGAAATAGTTTTCACAGGATGAAAATATCTGTTCTGGAAAAGGCTTCATAAACCCGATGCTCTAAGACATTGGTAGAAGATGAGGAAGAAGAAGAATATATTTAAATGCAATTTTTCTTATTGTTTAAATCCTAGATTTGCTATACTTCCATATTTTCTCAATACTTTGCATATGGGATAATATGGGATTAGAAGGAAACATTTATGGTTTTCTTCTTTTAGTGTATCATATTTAAAGTGATGGATTCTTACCATTGGGAAAAGTCTGGAACATAATTTCTCAATTACTGGTAATTTTATTTTACGTAATTGGACTTCTCAGAGTGAAATCATGTTTTGAAATATTACTTTTCACCTTCGTTTTGTAAGATAAGAACTGAGATTTAAATGGCATGTGTGGGTATAAATGAATGGGACAAATGTCAAAAAACAGAGATTAGTTTTATATTAAGTTGCGGGCGTTACGTTTCGTTTAAGGTTAGGAATATAAACAGCTGACCTACTTGTCAAAAAATGCATCTTTATCTTTAATATAACAGACTAATGTATTCTAAATAGAGCAAGTTATTATCACACAAAAGAACAATTTCATTTTACGAACAAGTACATGAAACAATTGATATGATCATGCAAATATTTAACACATATTAATAACATTTAACAGAATACTTCATGAATAAAAAAAATAACTCCTCGTTGATCTCTTGATATTATTGACACCAATTTAAGATATTTTTTGTTATTCCTCGAAACACCCGAAGTAAACTGGAAAAGGCGGTATTGTTAGCATTACACCTACGCTCTGAGTACTAAAGATAGCATGTGATGTTGATCTACAGAAATTTATATGAGTGAAAGTAAAATATAAACTATTGCAATAGGGTTCATAATTTAATAAATAAAAGAAAATAAGACAAATATTCAAAAGGATTCAAGAAAAATTTTCACACTTTTTCGTTTTACCTAATTTTTATTTTTATTCCTCAGTATTATCATGCACGATTATTTTGTGGGGCTTTAGGGCTCGCCAGCGTCAAGGTCATTAGAGCCCTTTGCACGATATTGAATACGTTACGTTAGTCTACCTCATATACTTATAATCTCACACAAAAGAATTTTATCGAATCAGTTAACTGAAATTTTTTTATTAAACACAATGTAAGTTACATACGTACAAAAAATATCAGATCCATTTTTGCTTTACAAAAATTTAATTTTGGTAATTATTAAATTAATATTTACACTTAAGTTCTGTTTTATCTGATTTTCTAAGAATCGAGAGCAGAGGATAGTGGAATTCTTCATCGTAAGTACAATTCTCTCTTTGTGTATGTCGTCTGTTCCATATTTCATCGTTGTAATTGAATCGCTCTTCACAAATAAAACCTTTTATTTTAGCTTCTTCACAAAATTTATCAAATGTTCCTTTTCTATTTGGAGCCATAACAAAAGCAATACCATTTTCGTTCATTGTCTTCCATATTGCTTCCAATAAATGAGATCTTGATTCGTCAAAAAATGTACAGTCTGCACTTATAATAATGTCATAATGCCTGCATTGATCAAAATTAGTATAATTGAAGTCATCCCACCTAAGAACTGAACAGGATACTCGATTCAAATGAGGGAAATCATTCTGACGAAGAATGTTTCTGACATTATCAATACAAGACCCATTTCCATCAGTCAACTCAATTGTTATGTTATTAGAATATTTGGCAATAAATAATCCTGCTAAACAAGTCATACCACCGCCCAGTTCTAAAACAGATTTGTTAGAGAATATTTCTATATTGTAGAGACTTAAGTAGGCCAATACTTCTTCGGAGGGCCAAACGCATATATTACCAGTATTATTGAAACCCACTAATTCATGAAGAGAAACACGTCTAATTGGGTGACTGATATAAACGGAATAATTTTTTTCAAATATTTGAGTAGTGTATTCAAACCAATTTGCATTTACGTCGCTTTTGATCAAACTTATTGACTTGGGATGTATAAGGTCGAAGGATTTGAAACTATCAATCGGAAGTTCATCATCTGCACACAAAGTGCTGATATCATCTTTACCAATTGCATGCGCAAGGATTTTCCAACGTCGACGAACTACTTCTTTCTTTTTTTTCTCTTTCTCATGCTGATGAGACATCATTATGTATTTTTTTGCTCTTCTAAAATTATTGAATTTATTTATTATCACTGGATGGTGAAATGTGCGAATTACCAATTACAATTCAAATATTTTCTTATGTGTCAATTCAAATATTTTCTTATATGTTCATTTCAAAGAAAAAATATTATCCCGTTTCAACAGTTAACTATTTTCCAACGTTGCTACACTCATCGTTCGATTAAATCACGAATTATAATCACCACATTTAAACCTATCACCTTGTCAATATCTTTTCTTGATGTTAATATGTGAAATAACTTATTGACAAAGTCTCCTCTGACAAGTGACTTTGGTTGTTAATCCAGCATTTTATAGAAACCATGGAGACGATTCGCAAGAGAAGTAACTCAAGAAATCACTTTAGATAGCGCTGAAGAAGGTATTGGAGTTTGTAGCAAGATTTCAGTAGACTCCTTGGTGTCTGAACAATCTCCTCCTACTCCTCTTGATCTCATTGGTTAGCGTCGTTGCGTATTAAGGATCAACTATACTAGGATTCATGTAACAGTTGCAAGTCATAGACCTCCCTAATAAACATAAACTTGATGGGGAATTGATTTAATAAATTGCTGGATTTATACGAAGAGTTCATGAGTCGTGTGGGTTGCGTTATTCACACCTACGAAGAATGCACTATCTCTAAACGATGAGTAACAATATAGTGTACTTCACATTCGTGTGATAAAACATGTTGAAAATAAGGCACTAAACTATAGTGCTCTAGTTGAGACATAAATGTGATACTGGTGCTTTTTATCGAAATTTGAAACTATTGACCTGTGCCATGATAAACTGTTTCAACCGGACGAATAAGAATCGTGCAGATCACAAGAAAACCGTGCGATTTCATAATATTCCGTAAGTTATCGCAAACCAAAAGTTTTTGACTCGGGATTCTTGTCAAAATCATGTGGTCAAATTATGGGAAATATTAAAAAGAATATAAAAGAAATTCAGTGGGTAATTTAAAATCATACAAATTTCCTTTACTTATTTTAATTACTTAATATTATAGCAGAAGCAATGACGAAGAAGGAATTGAAGAGATTTGAAGAGATTCATTACAAAAGTATTATTTGTTTCTGTATGAAGAGAATGATAAAGATTCACGGATGTTCATTTTAGTGGAGGGTTGTTGAAACGCGAGGACGTCTTATATTTTCGTCTTATGTGTTGAGTTTCTTATAAAACATGGATGACACGTAATTCAGGCTTCATTATCATTACCGTTTAAAGCTGCGAAAACAAGGTGGTACACACACATTTCCTTCCCTACATAATGTTACTTTACATGAATTGGTCATTAATTTGCGGGCTTAAAAACTTTTTCAGTGTAGTTTTAATTTGGGTTACAGTTATTGAATTACAAACGAATCCTAATCAGTTTTACACGGGAGTTTTTGTTGTTAATATATGGTTCACCCTTCTTTATTTGTTATTGCATAAAACACCACGTTTACATAGAAAATTGTTAATATACCTTTATTATTACATGATATTTACAGAGAACTCGAAAAACTCATTTCCCCCCGAATCACACCTTCGAATTTGTAATTTCGAAATATGCTTTATTATTATTATTATTATTTTATTCCGTTTAGGATATCAGCTTTTTTTGCTGGTCGTAGTGAGGTGCGGGCTACACCAAGCACACTCACTCTGGATGATCCAAAATTTTTCTGACTATTCTTGATGTGTCGAGCAAAACAGCTTTCTGAAGTTGTACATAAATGGTCTTACGCAATTTTAACATGCTAATACTATTGTGGACGGAGATAGGGATGACTCCTGTAGAGGACATTACTACCGGTACTATGTAAACTCTCTCCATGTTCCATATCCTTTGTATTTATGCCTTAAGGTCACTGTATTCCTGATATTTTTCCTGAATTGTTTTCTGAAGGTTGTGAGTGTTTGGCGCAGCTATGTCTATCAAATAGGTTGTCTTTGTTACTTCATCTTTTAGCACTATGTCTGGTTTGTTTATTATTATTATTATTATTATTCCTAGTAAGACACTACATTACATAAGCAATATTACGTCTAATTTCGTATCTTTAATAATTCTCTCTCTGCTTTGAGGGGAACTTCCAAAATATTTTCATAGCCTTCCCAACATTAAAATATGAAATATTGGAAATTGTTGAAACCAATTTTTAGGTTTATACTATATTAACATGCAAAACTGAGATGGTATATTAATTAGTTCGTGAAATATTTGCATAATTTTGTTATTGTTCCCAGTCCATTTACATTTCCCAGTTATCTATAGTTCGATAATAACTTGTACATGTAATTTTTTTTTTGCTTAAAATTACAAACATATTGACATTCTATTAGTATTATAACTCGCAGCCAACTTTTTATCTTATCTAGGAACTTTTGCTGAAATTTTTGAATCCGCCTCTGCCTTAGGGCCCTTGATCGGAATTGATGGGATGGTCCCTTGCTTGCTTCCGGAGAGTAAATTAGTTTTTTTTCCTCCACGTGGTCATACGCAGTTTGTACTGTTTTTTGACAATAAATTTATTTATTATTTATTATAATTTTTTATAAAATCTATATTACATCTTTTCTTGCCGCCATACGTATCACCGCAGGAGGCGAGTAGAAATGGGGGGTAGGGAGAAACAAACGTTTATTGTTAATGTTAAAGTAATACGACTGACTTCAGTATCATCATGAGAACAACAATAAATAACGGGTCTGGACTTGATTTACTCAACTTGACTCTACATGATCTACCCTTGTATTCAATGTCTTTCAACTTCTCTAGCATTGAACTGCTTAGGTTCTTGCCCATTTCTACAACATTCGAAAAACATATTCACTGCATCACTTGTGATGAAAAGTACAATTTTTAAATTGACAGATCATGTTCTCCTCCTAGATCTTTTTATAAGTTATGAAGTTAACTGTTAAAAAAGTGCAGCAAAATGCAATTAGCGTATGTAATACGACAAAATTTCTGCGATAAAGGATACTCCTTTATCTCAAGTTTCATTCCATAATTGCACCTAATAATTTTCCTATAATTGAACTCTGGAAGTTATATTTTTCCTCTCCACAAGAGTGTGTCAAACCGCTATAAGGTTTAAATACGTGTGAATTTTTCAGCTAAACTGTTTCCGTTGCTTCCTTTTGAATTCCATCCTCTCTTTTTCCGCGGTTAGGTACGTAACTATATCCAGACATAACTATTTTCATCACTTATCTTCAAACCAACTTTCTGTATGTGTGATGATCAAGGTTTAAGATTTTATTTTCATTGCATTTAATTTTAAGTTTAACATGAACTTCAAAAATAAGATAATATTAATTTTCATACTTAGGATCCGTTATATATTTTACACGTTAAATACAGTGTAGAATAGACTACAATATGCAAATGTATATATTATAAGTAAATTTTGCATCCAATAAATGAATTTCCTGGGATAAAAATAATATTGTATTAGCTACTTAGCAACATAGATAATATTATCTTGACTACCATGAAGTGAATTATTTGAGAAAAAGAGAACATGTAATATATTATATTGTGTCTCGTAAACCTTAATCACCTCCTGAACTTTTCATGAAGTTACTATGGAGTCCTCAGTTTTGTAATTCAAAAACTCTGTTACAAAGAGGAGCTTGCCACTTCCATCTTCCACTGATCTCAATGAAGCATAATGCTTTGAGAAGTTGCTGCTATCTTTGCGTTCTCTGACGCAATTACAACTTTGAAGCAGCGATCAATGTTACTGACAGCTTTTGAAGAACCTCGTGGTACTTGATAAATCTTGAGATACATGCCACATTATAATGCGATGTTATAATTATGATTACTGAAGAATTAAATTAATACAATTTCCCTAATATATTCTATGTTTTTTACATTTTATGCAGGCGACCTTTTTTAATAATTACGCCCATGATCATTTTTAAATATTTTTCTTTGATTTTTGTTTTGCATACTTCATATTTTATTTAATAAGAAAGTGATATATCACTAGATTATACGGATAGGTAATAATATTCATTTGTTTTAATATATTTAGTAGCCAATTTGCTGTCGTTACTGAGTTGTTTTTTATAAAGTAGAGTATTACTTATTCAATGATATCTATAATGTAAGCTGTTACATCAAGTAATATTTTGGTGAAATAATTGCTTTTGAACTCTCTAATATCTTCTCCCAAGAGTAAAAATGTATTTCACGATAGCCCACACCTGAACATGCTACCTAAATATGTCCATATAAGAAACACATTTTAATCCACTGCGCAATAGCAAATAAACTGTCTCTGTGTCTTTTTGATGGAGATAAAGAGAATGAAGGTGTAAGCAAAGATTTTAACGGAAAAACTATAGGAATAAAAAGGTCAACGGAATAAGCATTATATTTTTTTTCCTTTACCCGTACTTGTCAGAATCGTAGTTTCTATTTCGGTACAGTTTTTCTCATTTTACTATCTTAGATGTTGTGATGATGGCCACGTCCAGCCAGGAATTTTGAGAAGTGTTAACAGAATCAAAGTAAAAAGTGTTTAAAATGGTTAAAAATATATGAATGCATAGGAGTAAGACATATTTTAAATAATGTGTAAATTAATGAAGATAAGGGAGAGCAGGATTTATTCTCTATCTAAGCGAATTTATTTCATGTAATTTCTTCATACCTCTAGATATTTTTAACATTTCTCTAGCCAATAAACACGTTCTCTGGCCATACTGACCAACAAAGAAACAAAACACATTACAACCATCGTCAGCTGTTCAGACCCAGGTGCAGTGGAAGGCTTTTGAGAGCGCTAGTGTTTCGTTCCAGAGATAGAATGCCTCGACAGCGGTGAAGAGGCGCAGGAAATGGCCTCCGAAAGCTTGGAATCAAGAGCTAACATCTGTCTCGCGTAAACGCTCTTGCGTTGCTCCTCTGAAATTCGTGTTACTATCTGTACCAATAATGTTTACTGCTTCTACACTTCTTAATATTTTCTTTTCATATTTGTCTAAAAAAAGTAAATTATTGAGTAAGTAAATTAAAATAGAAAAGTAATTTGTTCGGAATTGGAACTCATTTTCATTCCGATGTTACAATTTGTCAAGGCCTAAAAAATGTTGTTATAAATGTATATTGGTATAAGGACGGATATAAATAGACTTCATATATGTCCGTATACCAAAGCATGGTAAATTACTTACGCGATGACATATCTGAACATAGAAATACAAATCTGTTCTAATTCCGAACAAATAAATTTACTATAAAACAAGTAATATACGCAAAAGTTTCTAATTGTTGACGTTAAACCTTTCGTGACAATACTAAATCTTTACAAGTCGGTTCCGGGAGAATATATTACTCAGGTTCTGCTTTCCTGTTTTATGATTTAACATACTCATTTTTAGGACAGGAATTTTAATTAAGAGGGAGACTGGACCTATAGATATTAGCTTTAAATTTATTTATCCTTACAATATTTGAAATGTATTGAATTGTCAAATTAATTGTCTCTTAACTCCTCCGTTATTTAGGTTTTGTTCATAGAAATCGGAATATGTTTTAATACTAGGGAAAATGAGACAATTAATTTGAATTTTGCCTTAAATAACCTGATCTTCGCTCAACATAAGAAAATCTCTTTCGGATCACGTTATTTGTAACAGGAAACGAAAGAGAAATATGAAGAAAATACGCAACAAAAGAAAAAGGAAACTGATTCTAGCGATCCAGATTCGTTAGTGAATCATTTGGTATTTATTAGAATTTTATAGGGGATGTAATGGCCGAGTTATACAAAAATGCGTAGAACGTCCATTTGAATGTAGCGCCGAGAGGGGTGTATTCTGAGCGTGATACGAAGCGACGGAATATTTTTTGAGTGAAATACGAGAGGAACTAGAAATCATGAAAGCACCTGGCTGGGCCAGTGAAGTGAATAATAAGGAAGCGATCAGATTGGCGAAATAAACGAGGCATAAGAAAGGAGTGGGGGCTAATGTTCAGGTGGAAAGCCGGAAACAAGATTCACTCTCAATTGTTCGTGGTAGATTGGAAGAGACGGTTCGCTTTACGTCATTGTAAACGTGTGGGTTTTAGAAGCACGGAGAATATCAGCGTGAGGAGCGGAATTTAATCACACGTGGCATATAATAGTCAAAAGGGAAGTTGAACCGGTTAAGCATTTCTTAATCAAAGCTGATTAGCGAAGTTGTATAATTGCCATAAGAACGAAGATCAAATTCGGCGAATATCATTATCATGATATTTTTTTATAGTACTCGAGAATAGAGGAAGGACGGCCGAAGTTATACGAACGTAAAGAATCATAGTATCGTTTGGAAAAGCTCCAAGTGAAGCTACAACCTATTTTCGAAAAGCATTAGTTCGATTCGAACATTTTGACGCCGTTTTCGAGGGGAAAGCACAGCAGACGAGACCACGTTGTGTGGAAACCTGGTAGCACGCCGCCGATTCAAGGTCATCAGCAACACAGCTGGGCAGCCTGTCGAGTACGAGAGGTATTATCGAACTGGTGAGAGCACGCGACGATTTCTGAAGAATTATTCGCTGTTTGGTGAGTATTACGTCTCTGTGAGGCGAACTTTGTTCCAGTGTGTTTCGTGGGCTAGGTAACGTAATTTAAATTGTTGTAATTCGATACTAAATGAGTATCTTTGAATAAAGAGAAAATTACATTGGAATAGTTATAGTCGAATTAACTGTAACTCATTTTCAAACATTCCGAGAAGAACGAAGATTAAAAATCAATTAAATTGATGAACTTTTGATAGAACCTCAAGATAAAGAAATAATAAGAGCTCATTTCGTGCTTAGTTTTTGAACATAATATTTTATTGTATTAAATTTTAGGGTATTAATTGATGTAATTGCACGATCCATTATTTGT
>NNCF01127323.1:105080-115451 GCA_002313205.1 Laupala kohalensis
TTATATATATATATATATATATATATAATAAGACAAAATTTTGGAAAATTCCTACAAAACTCATAAATTGAGATAAATTATGTAAAGTAAAATTTCTCACTGAAACAATGAAAAGTTAGCAAAAATGTAAAAATTTGTTCTAAGAATGGAAAATCAGTTGAGCCGAAATTCTTCGTGACTCGTTATCAGGAACTCCACCTAGTGAACCGAATCACGGATTCACACCATGCGAAACCTCCCTCTATTCTTCTACCAGCCTCATTGTCACTTGCATCCTTCATCACCTCGCCATTATCTCAGGAGTCGGAGTCTCTGTCCAAGTTTCCTCTCCTTCAATTGCCCATTTGTTGAGGGTAATTAAAGAGAGGGCGACGCGCCACTGTCATCCATCACCCGCACTTCGTTAAGTGGAAGACGAAGAGAGCACCGAGAGGGCAAGGAGACTGCAAAGTAATGAGGAGAGAGAAAGGACGAAGAGCAACATAGTAGAAGTGAATACAACAAGTTGAGCTTTAGAATGGGTATACAATAGAAGACGAAGAAACAAGATCAACCCTGTAAGAAATTAAGTGATATCGCAGTAATAGTGAGCGTAAAGGCGAAGAAATGAGAATATAATAACAAAATGCACGGCAGGGACGAAAATAAAGGGGATTAGATACGAGTTGTGTATTAGAAGAAACGCTATACTAACGACAAAGAGTATGTTAAGGGCTAAATGATGGAAGAAAATGAGATCGAAGATGCGTGCGTAAGAGAAACAGACTTACCCTATGTCCTATAGTCTTCACGTTTCAAATCGAATTTTTTTTTATTTGAACTCTATGTATGTATGTAATTCTCAACTAAGGACCACGATGACGAGTGTTAGTAAGGCTCAGTTCTATGTGAATTTACCCACTAGAGATATTGTGACACATTTTTGGGGGAACAACGTCTAGATAGAGTATTACAACCGCAGAGGGTGAACTTTTCATACACCAAAGTTCAGAGACATAAAAATGAAAAGCTTCAATTTTTTCTGGACCCACCAGGAATTGACCCCGGATTGCCTTGGTGATGAACCAACACGCTAACACCGTCGTCACGGATGGGCATGCAATTTCAACTCAGTTGACTTCACATTTTTGGGTATATACTATGACAATAGTCTCACGCTGTCCCATCTATTCCTAATTTTCACGTAACAGTCCAACCCTTTCACTGACAGATAATTTGTTCCAGCTTATTGTCAAGGATTATCTCTGGGTTACCGTGAAATTTCATGGTAGGAGACCAATTGGCAAATGTCAATCACTGCGTTAACACTCAATTACAGAACTATTATCCCTCTGTCACAGTCCCGTGTCTTAATCCATATACAGATATAGGCTTGGAACGTAATGAAGCACTTAAAAAATTTAAGAAGGTATTTTTAGTATTTAATGTTTGCCTAAAATGCCTGTAAATGCGACCCTATATTTAAATAAGTGTTCAAAATAAATTTTAACGCCGCACTTTATTTATAGTTCGTATTTTTCGTTAGATCATTTGAATCAGTCGCGACTGTTTGCCATAACTATACGCCACAACACTCTGATTGGAGAGAAGAGTACTTTTGATCACGTAATGGTTTTTCAAATAAACTATTTTACTTTTCTCGATATTTAACAAATTTTGAAAACTTGCATTAGAGGGGATATATTTTTGATATTTCTGAAACTAATGACAATGACGAGATAAAATTCTTTTTTTTTTCATTACATTGAGCTACCCAATTCCGGTGTCTTTTATACTTAGATATAGATTTTTTGTGGGGCTTTAACGGCTCGTCAACAACAAGGTCATTAGAGCCCATCTTAGATATAGAAGTGAGATATCTTATTGTATCTTCATTTAAACTGTTCGGAATTTTTACACTCCAGAGAACATTAATGCTGAAATGTAACCTAAAGACATTGAAAATTAGTCATTTATTTTTATATTTTAAAAATTTTACCAACTTATGCTAATGATCGTTCAAATGTATTAGGCACCAAACAACGGGTTGCAGAAAAGCTGTGCTAATAGGTCATCAGAAAAGGCAAATTGCTTTTTACATGAACTCCATTCCCCATTCAGTGTTCTCATTGAGCATGCAGAAGTCTCCTTTGGACACAAAAAAGATGAGGGAAACTTTGTTGGATGGGAGCATAAAAAGTGAAATTAGAAACCACTCTCCTGCCGATTGTTTGCGCACCAATTTAGAATTCAAAAAGTCTTTAATTGATGGAAGAATGTTTTTGATATCAAAAGATAGCGAAGTCTTCCTATTCTTCCTTTCAAAAAACGTGTTGTCTATTCAAGTCGAACTCTACTTAATGAAAGCACTATAAGTTTCTACTAAAAAGGACGTTAATATATCATTTTTGTCCAGGACAAACCTCATTTCCGTAGACAAAACTACCAACATTTCGCACATCCTGCTATAACCTTCACGATATAAATTTAATCATTCCCTTCCACAAACGTATCTATAGGATAATACACTTATGTGATACAACTAATCCCACTCGTTTACAAAGTCATATAATTTTCTTTTCTTCTAGCACCTATCTTTTACCTGGTTATTTGTCTTTTGAGTTATTCATGGCTGGGTAATACCTTACTACTTTAAGTTCACTTTGGAATTATTATTTCGCGGCAAATGAGGAAAGGATATATTTAGTTGATACATAAGAACCAAGATGTAACGTTTTAATCTTTAAATTGTAAACTTATTATTTCGTTGTAACATTTAATTTTATATCACTATAAACTACGTCAATAATTGACGATTATACAGCCCCACAAAACGTTCTCTGTACCAGGGACAGGTTGAATTTCCATCGCATTTTGCTTTCTCACTCCTGTAGGATCTGAATACTCATGGGTTATTTGCTTGGAAAATTATTTTTTATTGTTCTTTGTCACTTTACCCTCTAGGACGCGTTACATGTAAAATTGCCAATTTTTCATTCAAACCTGCTGAGGTAATTCGGCGATAACGAAAAATTGACACGATAGATCTTTCTGGGGACATCGGCATCGTTCTCAGAATGAAAAAAATAAGTCGAATCCATATATCCGGGTCTCTGGTGCAGGGAATTGTTTTTGTGTGTGTGAGGCCTGTGTTATAATTAAGTATAATAGAGGACAATTACAGTAGAAGTGTCAATCTAACGACGACTTATTAATTACGAAAACCGTATTTGTTTTTCGTTATTTTGGAGTATTAATAAAATGTGGAAGTAGGTGGGCACCGATGAAGTTAGGCAAACACTTAGACTGCGGACAGGTCCAGATTTGTCTTAACAAAGGACACACAGAACCTAGTTCAGAACAGTGTTGCTCTTTGTTGGTGATGAGACAAAAATAGAATTTAGTTCCGTGGAATAACAACCAGAACTTTCAACAAGCGAAGGAATGAAATAAAATTCCTGACATCCATTGGTTTCTAGTGATAATCTTCATCTCACATACAATGACATGAGAATTTACTAGGAAGAAGGGAATAAATATATAGAATAAGATTTGATAGGTGTGGAGATGTAAATCATTGAAGAGGACTTCTGCGCAAAAATCAGAGAATTTGTCAAATCTACGGCCTGCGCTGTGACGGCAGCGTGTCGTCTTATTTGGGAACTAGAAATGTATCTTTAGAAGGTATTAAGTTTCATCTGGAATTTAAAATTTTCCGTATTAAGTACAATTTCTCTTTCTAGAATGAGCACGGGTGCTGACTACACTAGCGAAGTGTTAACATTGCAAAGGTAGGGACGTGAATCAATGTACGGGTTTCACGGTTTCATGAGCAGCGAACTCGAAACACTGTTTGTGAGCAAATCGAGAGAATTATAACTGGGAGCAACTCTCAGTCCATGTATTGTCATGTGTAGTGTTGTTTGGTTAGGCCGATATTACACGGTCATATCTCTATGTCATAGATCTATGATCAAAGATGTGTGATAAAAACATGACCGTGTAATACACAAGCTTCAACGATGATCATATATCTATTACACAGGTTCTCGTTGAGAGAACCCTTGGTCATATCTTTGATCACAGATATGATATACAAATATGAGCGTGTAATTCCGGCCTTACCAACTGAATAGGACGCGTCTGGAAATAGCGGTCTCAAAACGTGGTTTACGTATGCGTCGCTCTAATTGATTAGAAACGTGGTGAAAATATTGTGCTCCACTAGAGTCCGGGATCGATTCGCCCCTTTAGGGAGGAAATGAATGTAATTTGAAAACGTTAAACAGGCGGTTACATTATGCGAAGTTAGGCTTCCGAAATTAAACAATATATCAGATGAATCAAAGAAGTGCATTGTATTAGAAACTATGGTGCTGAAGAAACGAATAGTATTCATTGTGCTGCGGCGCGCCTGTTACGTTCGAATCAATAAAATAGCCAATGTTTACGTCTGTTTTGGACGCGGTCATATGTAATGACGGCCATGTAAATAAACAATAACTTGGGACTTGGAAATATTTGAGGACGTGGACCGTGAGAAACACAATGTTGTTGTTGATTGGAGATAGAAAGTTTCATATACGTGCCCGTGGCGAGAAAGTTAAAGCTAAAAATAACATAGAAAAATGTTCAAGAGTGAAACAAGGAAAATATTCACGGAAGAATGGGACAGAAATAAAAAATTATTCAAGAGTTACAGAAACTTTTTAACGAAGGATTCGACTTAGAAATATTGTGATGGATGGAACTTATAAATAGCTTGGTGCGAGGACGTTTTAGACAATTTAGTTTGTTATTTAGTTGGGTATTCTTCATTTTTCGGAGTAGTTGTATTCAGACTATGTAGTAAATTATGTTTCATTATCGTGAATCTATGTTTCTTCAGGATTAAAATAATCAAAGTAGGGACTTTCATCTTATCATGCCACAAAAATATTTCCACACGGATTGAATCAACTTCGTTCCTTATTTAAGACCTGGTGTAGTCCGGAATTTTCCTTAGACCAAGATATTCTTTAACTCAGGGGAAAATAAAACTTGGGCAAGCAACGTTAAATTGTCCGTACGAGAAACAAAGCAATCGAGACATCAATTAGCCTAACTAACCTCTTCACCTTTAGTTAGGTGAATGTGCATATCTTGTATTTCATCACATCATTGTCACTTTATCTGAAAGGTCCCGAACTCTACAGATTAAATCCATCTTTTTCGATTAAATACCTTTACATGACCCTCCCTTCCCACTCCATCAATATGGTTCCTGACCCCTATTAACACCAATTGTGATCCAACTGTGTCATAACATCAGAAGTGTGTCTATTCCTCTTAGCATCACAGGTAGAAGAAATCCACTCACAGGGAGCCGTGACGGTAGAGTTTTCGCTTCCGTGACACAGTGGTAGCGTGGCTGCACCATTTCATTATTTCATATTTCTAAAATCTAAACTAATCGTGCAAACTTAGGCTTCGAAGACGCTTTATAACTTAGTTAAATGCACAAGACAAAAAACATAAAATTTGATTGTGATTGATTTTTCCTTCTTAAATTTCTCCCTTAAATCAAAATATTTTAACAATTCCATTTTTAATAACATTTTTTTGATAATTTAGATTAACATTCATAGATAGACATGCTGTCGCGAACTTTTGCCATTCGTAGTTGTCATCGATCTCTAACAGTTTTCACAACGTAAGCGAATATACCTCTTTTCTTCGATTTAATCGACATTTATTGACCAAACCTTTCTCCTATTGTTGTTTTGTACAATTTTTTTAAACACAATTCATCCTATGTTTGTCTTATGTAACTTAACTTATCCTTTCCAATTTTCATCACGATCGGTTCATTGGTTTAGTCGAGTCTGGGAAGCAGACAGGCAGACAGGCAGACACACACTGGCATTTATATTAGTATGGATGGATGGATAATAAAAATATGTATAATATATAATATAAAACAGTACATAAGAAATAAAACAATTTTAATGGTAAGAAGTCTTTTCTCCTCACCTGTCTGAACACTGTAAATAATATCTTATTTTCGATTAATATCTCCTTTTCACGTATATTTATCCGGAACTAGAAGCTGCACCAAATTCAAATTCCTCTCCACAATCTAACGTCGATTCGATTTCACGTGAATCACAAACTCTTTGCAAAAATAAAATAAATATATTTCATCATAGTGTCCAATCCCTTACAAACAAATTGACAGACATTGAAATTCTGGTACTCGAAAATCCATTTGATTTGCTATGACTCACAGAACATTGGCTTTCAACTGTCAAAATTAACGATACTGCTATTTCTAATTATTATTTAGCAAGTTCTTACTGTGCGCAAAATTTTCAAGGAAAAAATCCCCATGGAGGTACATGCATCTACGTTCGAAATGATATTATATCTTCTCCACTGCCAGGTTACGATAACTTCTGCGTAGATGACGTGTTTGAATTTTCTGCAGTTAATCTGACCGACACCGGTATTGTTGTTTTGTGTATTTAAGGACATCCTCAATCAGATCTTGACATTTTTTAGGAACTTCGAAATTGTTTTCAAACATATCACACACAAATCTACTAAATCTATCGATATATGTGGTGACTTCAACATGGTTTCCTGAGTACATCCAATTTTGCACATTCACCAATTAATCGATTCAAGAATCTTATCGACTCCTTCAATATTATTACTACGATAAAAGACCCCACTAGCCTCTCCGGTTTATCTCAAACATTGCTAGATCAAATTATCGTCAACAATGGAATCTCGTATTTCTCTGAAGTGTTTATCGCCGGCTACAGCGATCAACTTGCTCAAGTATTCAGTATGAAAGATAAACTAAAACCACTTAACATCCTTTACAAGTTTTCAAGAGAGCTAATGACACAAATCAATCCATATTTATAAATTATTTGCGTATTATATGGAGAGATGTTTACAATTGCCAAAAAACCGACGACAAATTCAGTGTACTTATCTCAATATTCCTAAAACATTACAACTCTATCTTTCCCATACAACGCAAGTTAATTAACACAAAGAAATAAAATGGATGGGTCACCCAAGGGATAAAAATTTCTTCAAAAAACAAACGCCGTTTATATTATCTTTCAAAACTCTATAACCAACCACCAGAATTCCATTATTATTTTCCTCAATACAAGACTATTCTTCGAAAAGTAGTCTATGCAGCTAAAGTTATGGAAAACGACAGGCAGGTACTAAAATCGAACAACCGGATGAAAGCCATGTGTAATATTGTTAAAAATTACACGTCAACTTCTGAAAATCGCGAAGAAAATGTTTCTTTACTAAACGATGGCAAAATCGTAACAAATCCTCAGGACATCGCAAATTTGTTTAATTCTCACTTCTCAGAAGTAAGAAAATAACGAATTCAATATATCCAAATCAATGTCCTCCAATTATATCCACCCACGTACCCAATTCTATGTTCACTTCCGAAATTAACACCGAAAGTGAAGTCATGAGAATCATCAGCTCATTAAAATACAAATTTTTAACAGGTATAGATGATATACCCAAGTATATGGTTAAATTTTCGTCCCACGCTATATTAAATCCACTCATAAATATTTTTAATAGTTCTTTATCGGAAGTGGTGTTTCCTAACATATTTAAGAGAGTTAAAGTGAAACCTTTACACAAGAAAGGAAACAAACATAATATTGGAAATTACCGACCAATATCTCTACTACCCACTTTCTCAAAAATCCTCGAAAAATTGTCCTATAAGCGTCTTCTAGATTTTCTGTCAAAAAATAATATTCTCTGACGATCAACACGGTTTTGGGAAATACTTTTCCACTACAAGCGCCATATTTTTTCCTTAAACGATGTTACCACATCTCTTGACCGTGGAGAAAATCCTCAGAGTGTTTTTCTTGACTTATCCAAAGCATTCGATGTCATCGATTACGAAATTCTCCTTTCCAAAATCCATTCTTTAGACATTCGTAGACTTCCACATCAATGACTAACTTCTTATTAAAAAGATAGATATCAACAGGTTGAAATATCCTATACTAAAAATAAAATTCTTCAGCGTTGCCTTTCAGAAACAAAGCCACTTACTTGCGGTGTACCCCAAGGATCAATTCCCGGTCCTATACTCTTTTTATTGTATATGAACGACATGTCATTATCTACATCAGATTGCAAAATGGTTCTTTTTGCTGATGACACTAATTTACTATGTTAACACGGCAACGCTGAGAAAGTTTTGTTTAACCTTTCGACTTGGTTCCATGCAAACACTGATTGATCGTCTCATTGTAAACACTGACAAAACAGTGTCTATGTCATTTTACAATAGTATCACAAAATCTTTACCCCAGGTTTCTCTTTCTTTAAACGGGACACAATTAAATACTGTTACGAATATAAAATTCTTAGGTCTCCATATTCAAGACAACCTCAAATGGAATTGTCACGTTGACAATCTTAATTCGCAATTAAGCAAATTGGGTTACGCATTCCGAATCTTAGTTAACGTAGTTAGTCCACGTATTTCCCGTTGCGTATATTTTGCTAACGATTACTCCCATTTACGTTACGGCATTACCTTCTGGGGCAATTCCGGTCAGAGTATTCAAACTTTCAGAATTCAGAAGAGAATAGTTCGAATAATTTGTAAATATCTCCCCCGAAGCTCTTGTAAACCTTTGTTCAAGGAATTAAATATCTTAACACTTCTCTGTATTTATATTTATGAAACTGTCGTGTTTGTTGAGACCGAATTACTGAAGTGCCACCCTTGCTTCATACGAAATAGTGTCGTTTACGAACACAATACTCACAATAATAATTATAATAATATTCATCGCCTTAGAGTTTCAAAAGGACCATATCATTAGGGAATCGGTTTTTTAATTCTCTGCCAAATAATATAAAAGCCATTATGAAATTGAATATCTTCAAATCCACTGTTAAAAACTACCTACCTCCTGCACCAGTACTTCTGCAATGTAAAAGAATTTATTGATTTTAATAAAAGTTAAATCCATCTTGTACTTTATCACGCCATTGCTGTAGCTTTTTTAAAATAACTTATAACAATTTCAAAAACTATTTTCTTGCATGATTTTTTTGTCTTTTGGTTCATATTAATTTAGTTTCATGTGTACTCAACTTTGGCAGGGTTGTGTACATTAATTCTGTAGCTCTATCCTGGCCCGGGTTTTCCTCCAGTTTTCCTTCGGGTAGAGGTGGATTTCTTATACAGATTCTCTAGGCTTTGTCTAGGGTCATGTTTATTGCAAAAATAAATCGTGAATTTAGCGTTATTTCAATTATTATGATTTTTAAATTATACTTTGAATAATCTATAGTTCTATAATAATTTGTACATGTAATTTTTTTGCATTCAATTACAAACATATTGACATTCTATTAGTATCATAACTCGTAGCTTACTTTTTATCTTATCTAGGAATTTTTGCTGAAATGTTTGAATCCGCCTCTGCCTTAGGGTCCTTGATCAGAATTGATGTGATGGTCCCTTGCTTGCTTCCAGAGAGTAAATTAGTTTATTAGACGTGGTCATACGCAATTTGTACTGCTTTTTTGACAAATTAAAAGTTTTTTTTATTTATTTTATGCCTCTTGGCGAAGTTCAGGCCATGAAGCGTGCTCTTCTTCTTAACTGTTTGACTTGGGAAAGGGAATTGGGAAGGAGAGATGTTTACATACTTGGTATGCTTTATTCCTCCACTATTACGACTTTTCTTTCGTTTTGAACTAGTCGTAGTTGTTGAATGTCTCCTGGCGAACGGTCCTCTGACCATACCTCCTTTCCTTTCCTTTACAGAACGCAGAGCCCTCGTACTTCTCTTATAACTTGTCACCACCTACCATTTACTTATTTTTTAGCACTACTGACCGTTTTCTATTATCTTATTTTGAAATTATCCATATCCTTTTTCAGAAATGCTTAAAACCTTTTAAGAAAAATACTCGCAGCTGCCTGCCATAAACTTTGGGTTATGTCCCCGCGATCGCTTAGGCGTGGGTAGACCTTCTCTCTGAAACCCCAAGAAGGGTCTCGGCTGTACTCGGTCAAGTGCGATTATTAACAAGTGTATTATTTTTAAGCTTGCTTGAACTCGCAAACACTAGATTTCTTCCATTATTAATAAAAATATTAATAAATAATATTTAATACACACACTTCTGAACTCCTGAGGCTTCTGACTGATCTGCGTACTGAGGTTACACAACGGTAAATTTAGAGGTTTGAACTATACTTGTGCCATGCTCCTTCCTTTATCTATACTGACCTCCCTTGGTCACCTCTTGTTCTTTTCGATCCCGACGCTATTAAGGCTAGGGTATCTTTCATTTTCCTCTTTCCTCTTCTTTTTTTTT
>NNCF01127323.1:115638-137507 GCA_002313205.1 Laupala kohalensis
AAAAAAAAAAAAAAAAAAAAAAAAACTATGCACGAAAAGGGGCCTAAAACGAGTAGGTTAAATGTGAATAGCTAATGGCTACACTAACATAAGTTAGTGATCATAGCAACGTGTTTTTATGAAATGGTGAGTGCTTTCATTCAACAAGTTCAAGAAAAAAGGTACATTACTGAAGATGTTATAAACGTTTGAGCAAAATGGGACTAGTGGATGTTGAGATATAAATTAAACAAAGTGGTGTTTACATTTGACGATGATGCTAAGATAAATTTCAAGCAGGGATTAGAAGGTAAAGTTCTAATATAACTTTGTGAAACATCATAAGTAGATAACTAATAGACAGTAGAAGCAACTTGGAGGAAGAAACTTGCAAGAAATATATTCAATAGCTTGTAGAATGTTAAAAATATAGATTTCGTAATATTTACTGGAAGGCAATATTTATACAGTGTGAACGTACTATCATGGAGTTTCATAGATAATGATGTGATACATGCTATAGTTGTAAAGGGGCACCTCCAATACTCAGTGTACAGTAAGTTCCTCCTCAAATTACAACATGCTATATATAATATATCTACGCTACCACAAGTAAGGGAAAGAACAATATATGTGTAAAATAAATGAATGCCCTTTGCGCACGACAAGATATGGCTACGGGTGCGAAAGTTAATGCAGAGGGTTAAGGGGCCTAACATCACCTCATTCTAGTACCTAGATCAAGTAATTGCGGAGCTTTACCCTCCGCGAGCCCCTTGGGCACCTTCGGGACCTGATCAGGGATAGTTTGACTTTTGTTCAGGGGTCTAAGCTCAACAACACATGTGCATTAGAAGCTTCCAAGGGCATTAAGGCCTCAGGAAACGGCGATACACGTGTACTTGAGGACGATAAAACAGAGTAATTGCCCTTTATTACTGACACAAAAGGGTCACCTGTATGAAATTCGGTACGAAGACAAAGGGACATAAGCCATAAAACAAATCGACGAAAATCTGACAACCTGATCAGTAGGGATGAAAATACAGAAGATTCACGTGTTCAGAAGAAACGTGCTACTTCACCACAGCACGTGATAGAGGGGTGCTACAAAACTGAAACTTGGTAGAGCGGGACTGGGGTAGAAAACCAGACACATATGACTTACGAGGTGATACGAATAGCAGGGCCTGTTAGAAACATCACACGTGTATATAAGACAAGAAAGACAAAAGATACACACATGGTGAAAAATATGTCGGAACCGTGAGTACGGGTAACAGTTGTGGGGACTCAGGGGCATATATCAATATCAATACGAGAGCCCAGAGAACAGTTTGAACCAAAAAATTTCAGATACACATGTATAAGAGAAACATACAACATATTCACAGCGCCTGATTGAGTAGTGTCACATGACTTAGACTTGGAGACAAGGATCCTGGACCTAAACTATATAAACGGGTACATAAGAAGCTCACCACAACATTGGGACTGAAGTAGATGGTGGTGCACGTGTACAAGACGAGTTATTAGAGACATCTCATGTGATACTGACAAATGTACTGTGAGATTTGAATAATTTACTAATTAATTATAAATGTAATCATCCATGTTGCGGAATTTTGAAGTTTAAAGAGTAGAAATTTAAAATGATGACGGTTAGAGATGTGACGTGGGCTGGCAGTCACAGACCCGGGCGTGGTACGAGTGTGTCGGCGGCCCCTTTAGCGTCAAGAAAAATTTACGACGTTTTAGAAATCGCAAGCTAGCGAGGGGATGAGGAAAAGGACCTACCCTCCTTAATAAACCACAGATGTGCAGAAAGTAGCAATATGTACGAACTTGCTTGAAAAAGCGTTGAAAACAAGAACGTCGTTGAGAAAGTTCCAGAAATAAGTTGAAGACCTTTAAAAATGTTCCAATGAGAGCCAAGGCGTAAGAAGGGGAAATCATTTCGGTATTGGGAGTTTTCGATCACGTGGGATTCAAAATTTTGAAGATTTTCGGGATAGAGTAGGGATAGGGCCCATTTAAGGCAGAACAATCCAAATTTAGCTCACACAGACAGGTTTTTCGGAGGAGTTCATGTAGCTCGCTCACATACAAGATTTCTTCGTCGTAGTTAGATGTGTTTATCTCACGTCGAAGTTTTTCGCTCTGACTTACAAGTTTTTCGGAGGAGCTCAGGTGGTAGCTCTCTCATCGAAGTTTTTTTTGTAGTCACTCAGATGCTGCTCAGATAGATTTTTTATCGGAGTTCAGATAGAGGTTTTCCGCTTAGATGCTTCGGCGGCTCGCAGATATTTTGTCGCAGCAAATGCTTCTCAGATCACGATCAAATCGATGTTTTTGCTGACTTAGATGTTTCGTCAGCTTACATCAAAGTTTTGTTTGAGATACAAGTTTTTCGTCAGCATTTAGATAAATGCTCGCCAAAACTCGTACAAGTCTTTCGTCAGTATACGTTTCCGTATCGTACTCCGGCAGGGCCGATCGCTCGAGTCCTTTAGATAAGTTTGTCGGAACGCTTTCCGGGTGATAACTAGACTGACGCGGTAAACGCGGAAGCTGGTTGACGCTGGTCGCAGATAATCAACGGGGGAGCCGTGCTGACGTCCGTGAGAGGCCATCCTCCACTGCTTTCCAACGGTCCGTCATCTTGTTCAGGTATTATGCGATCGGTGGCGAATGTGAAAGCCACCATTGCATTGCGCTTGCGAGTCATTAAGTGTTTGGTAGTGGCTACTAGTATGAGCGAGAACGTTAAACTGAATGTGTGCTTTGATGAAACTCAGTCGCTCAGAGAGGTATGCCAATTAGAGTCAGTGAACTATTGGGACTAAGAAGAAGTTCTAGTAAACTGTAAATATCATCGTTAATTAGAAGTAAAATCAGTGCTTAATTTTGTTACAAGAAATAAATGTGTAATTGTAGTCTAAAGTTGAATAGAATTAAAACAGTGAATGTTTATTTGATGGTTATGATAAAGAATGACAATCTTGACAGTTAGGGAATGTAAATTGGTAAAGCCAGTGATTCTTATTTGTGTCTTTTGATGGGAATGTGGCCCCTTTGGTCTATAAATGATTGGTGTTTTATTTGTGTCTTTTGGTGGGAATGTGGCCCCTCTGGTCTATAAATGATTGATGTTTTATTTGTGTCTTTTGGTGGGAATGTGGCCACTTCGGTCTATAAATGATTGATATTTTATTTGTGTTGTTTTTTTGGGAGAATTACGTAGGGGATGTTTATGTGATTAAAAATAGTTTCTTTTTAATGGATTTATTTGTCTTGCGTTTTCCTTAAATGGAACCATTGAATAGTCCTTCCCTTATGATATAAATCGAACCCTTAATTATTGTGGAACCCTGAGAGGAGCTAGCCGAGGTGTTTTTAAATTTTAAATTCAATATTATTTTATTAGTAAAATCATATTATTCGTTCTGCCACAATTTGGCTTTCCCTACGTGGGGCTATGCATTCATTATAAAATCTATTATTCGTTCTGCCACAGTACGAACGTGCACGAAATATGGCAAGTGAACATTAGGGTCTAAACCCAACCATAGACTGGTAGATTAACCTCCTCGGAAAGTAGAGATGACATTTCAGGAGATCCAGATATCCAAGAAAACCACGCCACCTCACTACTAGGCCTGGTAGAAAGGTGCAAATGGACTGAAATTTAGTATTGTAAGATAGTAACATAAGTCCAGTCATACAAGTGACTTATCTGACGATTTGGATAAAACGGCATAAGTTAGTAGCTTAACACGTGTCTACAAAAATACGAGGACGGAAAATAAGCAAATTGCGACCAATACACAAGAGTCATGAGTACGTGATGCTGTAGTGGCCTTAGGGGCAAACGTCACGACACATTTGTCAATAATTCGACCAACAGAACAGAAGGAACGGAGATAATCCGGCTACACGTGTCCAAGAGAAATGTGCTAGAACGTGGGAACACCTGTAAGAGATGAGTGGAAAATGGGACGGCAAACATTGGTGTCACAGGTGCAAAAAAAGTTAGGGGCACACTGCAGCGGAAGAGAATCGGAAGATCAGGGAAGTACGATAAGTAGAACAACTACTCCAAGAGGGAATAGCAACGAACATAGAACGACAAAGAATGAGACAAAAACAATTACGACGAGGACAATACGATATAAGAAGACAGGATAGTGTGACGCAAAGAGTGGAAAACATATCTACAAAAACTCATGAATTTAAATGATTTGCTTATGACGTTTAAATACGATTAACTTAATGAGGCTTTTTGGGAAATGCCAACAGATAATTAAGGATTGAGTGAAGGCGCTGTGGCGACACTTTGAACAAAAGAATAAAAAGACTGATAATCTACGGGGTCAACTTAGGGATTTAGCCAATTTTGCAGATGGGAAGGAGTTGATCGTTACGATGTATTAAAAAATTAAAGAGGGAAACATGACTATGATGGAACCCGGGAGACTCGATGCATTAGACGAGCAGGAGGTTTCAGTGATCGATGAGCGACAGAACAGGCATCTAATGACACTGAATAGGGACAGACAGGAAATGGAATAGACATTGCTTCAGCAGATAGAACAGTTGGGATTAATAGAGCACATAACACTGATGCATTGGAAGCAAGATGAGATACAGACGCAAGTTCAGATTATGCAGCAAACTGTAGAAAGAACACGGAATGTGATTACACATATGACCGACGATGTCATACACCCACCTATACAAGAGTCAGTGACATATACAAGTGATGAGGGTAATACAGGGGATACATACGCGAGAGTGGTGAGGCAACTGCCAAAGAAAAAGAGAGGGTACTTTTGGTGAGGAAACGTGATGCTGCAGGAGCTTTTAATATAGTACAGACGGTGCACGACCTGCAAGGAGCGTGAAGTTGTAAACATAGAGGATTGTAAGATAGCGTGGGGAGAACGTTTGCTAATACGTGTAACGAATGGGGAAATGAGCAACAAAATAGAACAGGTGCTAGCAAAAAATAAGCGACTTCAGACCGAAAATGTGAGGATACTGCCAAAGGTGCTCTTCTACAAAGCTGAGGAACAGGATGAACGTACCTTTCTGGACTGTGTACGCAGGCAAAATAAGGGAGAAAAGAATGAGGACAAACGTGTTATAAGACGAATAGGAAAGCCAGACTGTTGCGCACGTCATTGGGTGCTCGAATAACGGGGATATTTTACCGTAAAATAATGGAACATGGCAAGATATATGCGGGATACAAGTGTTATAAAGTAGTAGAATACATAGATCCTTTAAGGTATTACTTATACCATATGTACGAACACCAAGCGCAAAATTGTAATGAAGATATACAACTATGCCGACACTGTGGTGACCAAGGACACGATATAGAAGAATGTACAAAGAGAGAAGAAACACCGGTTTGTGTTAAATGTAAGCTCCGCAACAAACAACATAACCACAGTGTCAGACGTGAATGCGGACAGTATAAGAGGGTGTGCGGGATAATACAGAACAATATTGATTATGGCCTTAGAATACTCCAGAAGAATATGCAGGGCAAACTTCAAATAATGATGGACTTGCCAAAATTTGTTGAGAAAATGGAATAGACATCTGTGCTATCCAGGAGCCATACCTTAAGCATGGTAGGTTAATACAGATACCATTAAGGATGAGAAACATATATTGTATGGGAGGAAAAGTCGAAGAAATCATGCTGTACGTTTCCCAATGTGGCGCCTAAAAATACAGCAGACAGTAAAGTATTTGGGTGTGATGATTGATAAGAAAATGACGGTTACCAATCACATCGAGTACACTGCAAGTAAGATTAATAGAGCGATCCATTGATTGATAAATTTTGGAATAAATAATTACATCATATTACTACCACAGATAACATACTGCAACACAGCGTTGATTCAACGAACTAAGTTAGTGCTTATAGTTCAGCGGTTAAGTAGTCTCCAAAGACAGTGCATCGTACATTGGAGTGGTGTTAAAAAAAGCGTATAGACGGTGGCACTGTTAGTAGTACTGGGTGTGGAGATTGGAACAGTAGATCAACATTGTGACACATCATGCAGAGAACAAGAGAGGAAAATAATTAGAGAAGATAATTTTTGAGAAAGATCTTAGTATAGTGAATATATACGGGATTCCAACCTCTTATGGTGGAAATGCAACATCTATAATTGACCTAACTTTACAGGGAAGGAATGAACGGACTACGGCAACTATGTGAGAGATTAATGAAGAGATTGAAAGTGAACATAAGACCATAATGTTTATGGTAGACGAAAAGAAATAAGAATCGGGAAGAGAGTAGAAGATTAAATTATAGGAAAATAAATTGGGGAAAGTTTCAGAAAGAACAAATGGGCATAGAATGTAAGATGACAGGTGATCCAGAAGACGTAGATCAGCGGGTAGGAAACCTGCAGCAAAGTATATTGAGAATAGTAGAGCCATATTGTGCCAAAAAGATAGTGTACAGAGAAGAGGATAAACATGGTGGAAGAAGAATTACAGATAGACAAGAAGGTACGAAACAAAAAGAGAAAGCGCTATAAAAGGATGAAGAAGCTAACGGAAATGTTTGAAAGGGAGAGGAAAGTTTATAGAGAGTACTTAAAAGAGTTTAAGAAGTTAATTAGGAAAAAGAAACGGGCAGATTGGGAGCAATTTGTATCAGATAGCATGCCAACGAATATTTGGGGCTTAACATATGTGACAAGCAGGGAGAAAATCAAGAAGAGAACGATTTGGAAAACATTAAAAAAAACGATACACTAACAACAGACTGGGCAGATACGGGTAAGCAATTGATACAGGACATATTACATGGAGAAGATGAAATAATGCAACACAGGCAATATGAGTTTGTGGAGACAAGTAATGAAGAACAAATAACGTATGCGGATGTATTAAAAATAGTGACTGCACTCAATAACAACTAGAACTCTCGTTATGACTGTATCACGAATGAGATAATTAAGAAAATGGAGCTAATTTTCGGACAAGAAATGGTGAATATTTTCCAAAATTACTAGTTACGAATATTTTCCGCGAAATTGGAAAATTGGGTTATTAAAGTTATTCTTAAAGCCGGGAGCCAGAGATCAACAAGTTAGCACATCGTACACGCCAATCACTTTATTACCTGGAATAGGAAACATTTTAGACAAGATAATAGCAGAAAGGTTGGACAAAGAATTAAAAGGAAAGTGGCATGCAAACCAATACGGCTTCACCGCTGGACTAGGAACTGAAGATGCGGTTCGGCACTTGTTAAGGAAAGTCAATGGAAGAACATCAAGACATGTACTCCTTGTATGCGTTGATATTCAAGGAGCGTTTGACAGTGCCCAATGGTCCCCGATAATAAAAGAATTGGAAAAAAGAAGTATACCATTGCAACTAATGAAATGAATAAGGTCGTATCTGGAGGACAGGAATGTGATTTTAGAAATAAATACAATGCTGCAAGGTCGTCCACAGGGCAGCCTTACCGGCTCAATTTTTTTGAAGGTGGTTATTAATGTTACACTAGAAGCGATGGACCAAGAGAATGTTGAAATAATTGCTTATGCAGACGACATAGCCATATTAGTAGAGGCCTATAGTCGGAAGAATTTTGAGATAAAAAGTACAATAATATTAGAGAAATTTGAGAAAATATGAGCAGAAATTAAATTAACAATTTCGAAAACAAAATTAGAGGGAATGGTTTTCGGGTTAAATCAGCGAGGGAAAAGCAGACGAGATTATTAAATTTCCAATTTGGCGGTTACAATTAAGGCAGAAAAGAAAGTATTTAGGCATAGGTTAACATTTACAAGTCACATAAGTCAAAAGATAAAGAAAATCATGTGTGGATTACAAAGAGTTGGCATTAGGAAAACTATAATAGGACCAAAGCATTTGGGGAGATTATATCAAGGTGCACTGAGACCACATGTAGTATACGGAATTCAAGCATGGTATGAGAAAAGCAAACATACGCACATCGAAAGAGAATTGAGTAGTATACAAAGAAGATATCTTCTGCCCTGGAGTGGTATGTACATGAGTACATCAACCAAAGCATTGCAAGTGTTATTGAGAGTAATGCCAATAGATTTAGAAATTGACAAATATTGAAATGGCAATTTCCAGGACTACTTGTATAAAAGAGTTCTAACAACAAGCAAATGGTGTATATGTGATGAAGAGGAAGAAACAGTAAATCATGTACCACATAATAGTAAGATCGTGGATGTAGAAAGAGCACAATGGATGAAAGAGCTAAAGAAACATGGTACATATAGTGATAAGAATTGGGTAAAATATATTACACAGGAAGAAATATATAGGACATTTGCAGAATATGCCTGAAAAAATTGTACAGCTAGATAGTAGGGGGCTCCCCACTTCCTCGCGGTGGAACTGAAGAGAGATGTAAGAACAAAAAGAACACATATAACGTCTAGATGCAACAAGAGATAGATGAAGCCTAGGTAATGGCCAAAAGGTCGATAAACCGGGTTGTATAAATCAATTAAAATGAGAAAAATCGTTGTACTACCTGTTGATCAACCATTATAATATAACCAATTGAGATTGATAGGCATTACTTAAGATACAATCGCGCAAAAATGGAGAAGTGTACATAGGAGAGAAACACACAAAGTATGGAGAAAAAGAATGGAAAGGTAAAATTGTTCGGGAATTGACAGACTGCTGGAACCTAAGATGGCAGAAAGCATTGGAAGGGTGACATAAGTACACATTTATTAAAAAATGTGCATTACAGCTACAACTACCAAACATGGTTTCGACCTACACCATATGTGATATCTAAATTTAAATTTAACAAAACTTGGCGATTTTAAAACATATTGACACAAGCGAAAAATTACATAGATGGATCATCTGCATGCGGGAGAGCAAATGATACAGTTGTTAATACAAAACACAAAAGAATCTGCAAGAAGACAGCAACTCGAGACTGGTTCCTGAAAATTTATACTATCTTCAAAACGGGAATGTCGATTTTGCGGAACTGCGCAGGTGCAGGACACACCTGTTAGCAAGAGTTGACTGCTCATGCCAAGAGTTCATTAATCCGTTACCTGCAGGATCGTTTGCAAGCGTTATTGGCTTTTTCGAAACACTGTAGACCACATTTTATACCATTGCAGTATTTTTGGACAAGATACGTGCACTTTGGATAAAACCGTTAGAGCAGCAAGGAGTATACGACACAAAAGACTGGACAAAATACATTCAAACATAGGACATATGTTACAACTTTGAAGAATACATCACAAATATAGTGTTAACACGAAAAGCAATAAAAATATCGCACTAGATAGTAGAATATTCCACAACACCACGGAAATGGCAGTGCCAGGGTAGTACAGAAAGTCGAACAGCAGCAGCCTAGAGAAGAGAAAATAAGTAGGACGAAGCGCAAAATCCAGATAGTGACCGGAAGGCCGGGGAACTGGGTAACAAATCAATGAAAAAATGAAAAATTATATTTTTTATATTTTTTTATTTTACTGTTTAAAAAAGTTTTAGTGTATATTTATATTTATTTGCGTTTATATGATATTTGCGTATTGATTAGGAGACCTCTCACAGGTGGAGTCCTGGGGTCGCTCCGACCCTGTCTTGGTACGCTACTAATCCCATATCCCAATGTTAAAATTCCTGAAAGTAAGAAAAAGAAAGAAAGAAAGAAAAAAAGAAAAAGAAAGGAAAAAGAAAAAGAAAGAAAGGAAAAAGAAAAAGAAAGAAAGAAAAAAAGGAAAAGAAAGAAAGAAAAAGGAAAGTAAAGATAGAAAAATAAAGAGAAAGAAAGAAATTTATCTTTCGCCTTCATAACTGTAGTGTACTATTTAGAAACATGAACCATGAAATGATGACATTCTCCTTGATCAGGATTATCGTGAAAATATTCTTGTCTTAATTATTTGTTTCCTTAGTAAGTTAATTCCAACTGTTGTTCTCATGTATGTCTCATTTAGTATCTTATATACCAATGTTAAAATTCCAGAAAACCTTTTGTCTGCATACCTCAGAAACATGGACCAAAAAAACGAAGGAATGGTCTCCAAACCTATATTCTCTCCTTCACTTTATATTTGCGCGTGAACTTTATCCTACGCGTTTAATCTCGGCGCGCATCGGTGCATCATCCATTGCTTACGAAACAGGGAACGGAGGCGCGTTTACTCGCCTGCGAATCCTCCACATGACGAATAGGGCAAGGAGAGGAGGAGGTCAGGCACGACCTTTGTTCCTGCCCTTACAGAAATATATTGCTTGGCTTCCCGGAGTAAATGGACAACATTCTCGCTTCTGCACGTTTTCGAGGAGAGAAATTTTCCTTTTGTGAATCAATGCAGGTTTAACGGGCTTACATCTTCTTCACTCAATTAAGCCACTTCTTTTGTCCCGCAAAAAATTTATTTATTTATCGCGAATACTCTTAATGTAATATCAATGTCATTTATTATTACTTTACGTTTTCGAGAAATGCTTATGTAATCAAATACACACGTTTGTGGTTTAGAAATTTGGTCGAAACAATTCTACATTGAAGTAGATGCAATTTATTTGATTATCTTCCATATTTTAATAAAATGTATTGACTCCAGTTGTGGGTGATTCCATGGACACAAGTCAATACTCAGGTAACTTAAAATGCAATTTTTACTGTTGAGACAATGATTAATTCAAGTTTGTAAATTACGAGGTACTATATGAATTTTATTAACGAAAAAGGCATTTCAAATACAGTTCGTGTAATACATGGGATCTGCAGAAGAAAAAAAACATTACAGTGGTACTGTTGACGATCATGTCAACTGAAGACGTCATGTTTTACTATAATAATCAACTTAATATATAAAATAATAAGTGTTGCAAAACAGAGTGACAGTGACGAAATTTTTCTTCGGACAAGGCAATATTAAATCAACCAAGGTAATGTCTTTAATCCGTATTTAAAACCTTAAGTCTTAAACCAACGATAAATGCAAACCAGATCTTCCCATTTTTCATATAGTATTCTAAAATGTAAACGTTTGAAATGGAAGGACGTAAGAGCTGACCTTGTGGTGTGTTTCTCGCGAAAACAAAGACACTTATTATTAATTATGTTATGTTCAATGAGATGTGAGACGGGACAGAAATTCGATCTCGTGAATTTAGCTTAGAGCGACGATGCGCCGGCAACTGCGCCACGTTAACCGTTCGCCTCAAGGTCTTGTCAACTATTGACATTCAACTTGCTGGACCCACAGATCTCTGAGGTGATCTTAAAGGGATTATTATCCTCTTATGAGGGGACTCCCGTAGAACATACTTTATTGTAGGTCGATATTTTCCAATTCTGGAGATCAATAAAATACAGAAATCTCTTAAATTGCGGTGAAGCATACCTCCAGGTAACAGATTAATTATGTTACCTCACGGTGGGGTTTACCGCAATTTAAGATATTTGTGTACTAATATTATTGTTAATATTATTATTATTATTATTATTATTATTAAACCATATCCTGAAACGCAATTGTACTCGTATCAGTTGGTGACTAGGAATGAATCAGATATAAGGTAGGCTCAACAACTAGGTTAGACCACTGAGAAATAACGCCCGCACTACGAAAAACATACTTTTATTCCCATGACTTGCTACATGGCGCATGCAGACATACTATGAACCCATTGGAACACTCTAGTCGAACACAAGTCGCTCGTATCACTAGTGAGGCACCGTTCCTCATGAACCTCAGGGTCCCTTTGACAAAATCTGTTGTTTAGAAAAAAAGCAGACACCATGATGTTATTTTTATAAAATAAACTGCCGCACTTTAATGTGTTAAAAATAATTTGAATTGTAAGTTACGTTATGTGTGTTAAGAAGTTCGTCTCTCTTATGTTTGATTTTATTTTTTACTTCCCTTTTGTATTCTAATAAACAAATTTTTACGTGTCTTTTATGTTTTATAAAATTTATCATTCTTATGAACGTATTCTTGCGTCCAGCAACTTATTTATCGAACAGGCAGGAATAAACACACTACTTTAAATAACACCCATGACAAGGTTTAAAATAGGTGTACGCTCTAATGACCTATTGGTTGGCCAACCCTCAACAATCAATAATAATAATATAATAATAATAATATAAAGGGGTAACTGTCATGTAAATTATAAATACTTCGACCTCAGAATTAGTATTTTTCAATTAGTAAATTAATTTATTGCCTCCTCGTGGTCACACGCTGTTTGTAACTGCTTTTTTGACAATGAAGTTTATGTATTATTTAGATCCATAAAATATGTTAATCTTTCTATCGAATTATCTATTACATTTCAATAGTGTTTACAGAAAAAAATAACAACAGGATTTTAACTTAAGTGAGCATTATTTGCCTAGGGTACCTTGCATTTTACCGTAGTAAAAGTTACTCGTATCATCACTCTAGTTGGTGACCAGCAATGAATCAGATATGTTCACAGCCAGAAACTAACTGTTCCGAAAGCAGGACGTCCCATAAATCGATCACCTATCCGGAGCATCGTTCGACGTAGAGAATGAATGCAAAGGGGTTGAAGAGAGAGAGGCATCTGCTTCCGCATGTGATTCAGCGTTGCTTAATTGAAGCTCTTTGAAGGACGTCGCTGATGTACGACCGGTGTTCAGCGTCGATGCGGATGCATGAACACGGGTGGAATTCATGAAATTCGGATATTTGCGTGAATCAAATATGAACGTGTGTATTTTATATGGTAGCGATTTCTATATGGGGAACGTATGAACGAAATTTACTGACTGTTATCTCATTCAGTTTGGGAGTACGTTTTGATTTAACGAATACATTGTTGATGACATTATATTTTTCCTTCGTACCATGTATGTTAAATTTTCCCCCACATTGTCCAAAAAAATTTTTTTTAAGTTTAACATCTCATAATAATATGAATATCAAGAAGTCAGCTTACCACTTGAATCAAAGTCCAGTGAACATTAAATGTTGTTTGAATGTTCCAGAATGAAATATAAATACCAATTTGAGTACGATAAAATTCAGTTTTTTTCATTCATAACCATAGTTTAACTTTTGAATTATTTTCCTATTAATTATTCATTATTTGTTTCAATTATCTCTAGTTTATAACCTACTTGATATATTTTTGTGAGTAAAACGTGAGCAAAGGTAATCTAAAACCAACAAAATATGAGCTAATTACTATTTTACGAGAAATTTCATGTTGGAATATGGTTCTTACGAATTTATTTCTCGGTCATATCACTTCACACATATAGATTCATTAGCATTTCAGTAGTAATGGGTAAGAAACCTAAGTGAATGGTAACATCGGATATACCCAAAGCCTAGTAACTTTTTGTTTTTAAAGGGTCATATTTTAGCTTTATGTTGGATAGAGCCAAACTCTCGTAAAATAAATTCGTTAATAGTTTTCTTATAGAGAATTTTCCGTAAAATATGAATCAACCTAAAAGTTTTGGGTTGCAGGTTTACTATGGATCGAAATCATTAAAAAAAATCGTCGATACCCAAAGTAGTTAATATTTTTTTGAAAAGTAAAAACTAGAAAATTGTATTTTAGAGCCAAGAAATGAAAAAAAGCCAGAAACATATTCAAAAATATTTAGGATCGAAAAATAGCAATTTAGTTCAGTGTTTATGAATTTCTCGCCAAATGAAGTATGTGACCGAAATTTTATAGGTATAGAAGAATCTGACGACAATACTTTAATGAGTTCAAAACGAAAACAAATATTGACATTTTTTTCCTGAAAAGTGATAAAAAAGAATTGGGATGAGGAAAATAGCATATAGCATCGTAAAGGTTAAACGTTAAGATGAGTTATTACTTTCAGACATAATATCCGATGAAATTATTTTGAAGACGTTTTACAGTCCATACAACCCCGGACCACTCAACGTGGAACCACGCTTTTATATGTTTCAATTTTTATATTACAGAGACATTATTAGACTCAGTTATTACTTGGCTTGTGAAGATTGCTTGAGAAAAGTTGTTTTAAAGTTTGTTTTGTACTTTTTTATCGCTCAGTTTTATTTCTCCGTGTTGTCTGGCTTAATATGCATCTTACTTTTGGAGATAAGTTAATACAAGTGACTCCTCTTAACTCTCTGGATAATGAATTCATATTTAAAGATAAATTTATCACAAGTCAAAAGTAAAACTCTCCCACAACAGGTCCCGAAGGGCACCTTGGGGCCCCGAAGGTGCTTATGGGGGTTGCAGATGGTATAGCTCCCTAATTTCTTTGCCCTCGGCACTAGAAGGACGAGATGTGGACAGCATCTCTCTCCGACCGGTTTGACCCGCACGACAGACCCTGGTACTCATTTTCAGCAGGTTGAGGCAGGGTGTCAGTCTTGTTGTTGAGGTGTGATGAAAAATCCCCACCTGACCGGCCATCTAGCCAGTAACTCAGCACTCTACCCACTGAGCCACGCTGACTCCGATAAATTATCATGCAATATTAAATAAAAACTCAAAAATAGAAGGCAGTATATATTAAGAATAATTAATTTATCTTTCAGAGGTCAATGTCATTGCAAATCTGAGTGCAATTGAAAAACGATTAATTTGCTGATAGATTGCTCGCTATATTTCAAAGTTTGTTCCACAGTCTAAAATTTATAAATTATGCTACATCTGTGGAAAATCCATGTCACTTACGTGCTAGTCAAGATTTCGTCTAAGAAAGATTCGCTTGAGAATTTCTTCATCCAATAACGAAACTCTATATATCCACCAAAGCTCTATATTCCCTGCATTTTATGTGTCTTTGTGAGCGAGCGCACACCCTGTACCAAAACAAGGGTGTGAGGGAGACTACGACTCAGTGGAAGCTGTTACGAGGACATTGGGGACAGACGCCCTCTCCCCTCTCCCCCAGCCACCCGCACCACCTCTGGATCCCTTCCACACGACGACGAAGAAGAATCGTCCTTGGGCGTTGCTGTCGGTCTGTTTTTCTTGTAAAAATAAGTTCGAGGCGGCGGGCCTTTGTTCTTCGTAGTCTATTTATTGAACCGAGGAAATTTAGGTGATTTGAGATTGCTCCGAATCGTTTTAGTTGATAAACAGGTGATTATTCTAGCAAAGCGGTAACAGTACGATGAAATACAAAAATTGAACGTATTTTATTATGTACGTCAAGACAAATTAATCGAGTCCTCATTACAAGTAGCGTGTTTACATTTCCAATGACAAATTCCTTTTTCATTGGTTTCTTGATTACTTTACTCATCGAAATATTTAACATTTTTCTTTGAAGATAATTGATCAACGTCCTTATAAAGATATTAAGTGCTTTTTTAACAATTACAAACGTTATGAATTGAAATAGTTTTAACATAAATATATATCTATTAAATGAAGCTTTGAAAATTTTTATCCGAGTATCAATTCTTATGAAGATGTCATTCGCATAATAAAACAGCTATAACCTTAGCAGACTGAGTATTTGCCATAAATCTGTAAATGGTAATGTGTCAACACTTGATTGAAGAACAAGAATTGCAATGTCCAACTAATTGTTTGATCTATTATTCTATTTCATATAAACGCACCGAAAAAAATAAAAATTGGAAGTATGAATAACTTCTGATGGAGGAAAAGAAATGTTATTTATCGGACATTCATGTACATTTCTCTAATCTATTATGTTCACCTTATCTAGAAAACATGCGGATGACATGTATGCAGTAGTAAAACATTCACTTAATACTAATCAATTTTCTTAATTTCGGTGGTAGGTTTAATTTGAAATATTACTGACACACAATTCTTTATTTTCAGCCGTAGTTTTGATCGCCGAAAGATTAATTGCAATTTAAATCATATTTTCATGACATAACTATTTTGTTGATTGGTGTAATAGATCATCAGAAGTCCAATGTTAATTAATATGATGTTTATATATCATTTCAAGCGATAATTAACATATCAGAGAGAAGCTTATAATGTACGTATTCCTACGAAATTGCTACAATTATCGTTTAATATATAAAGAACTGTGACTGATCACATGCATATTTGTTATACTAATAAATTAAAACAGCTTATTAATCATAATAAATCGTTATTAATACGTAAATAGAGATCCAAATAACAGAGATTTAAATATATTTTGTATGAGTTGATGAGATACTTTGAACCCAAAACTTATACAAATAAAACACAAAACATTTAATGAAAATACATACATATTCAGCAAAAAACTATTACAATAAAATGTAAGTGAGATTAATCCACAGGAGCGACAGGGACGTCAGATGTTTATATCTAGCTGACTGATTCAAGAGAGCTCCTTGTCAACACTTGAAAAAAGTCCACAACACTGCCATCGTATCGGCGAACTTGGCATTCATCCAGGATGTGATGGATCGTTTGCACAGTCACACTCGCAAAAACGTATCTGTGATCAGACCTCACCTATGCATAGTCTCTTTTGTCCTTCCGAGGCCAGCCCTTATTCTGTTTAGCGTCACCCAAGTCTTTCGCGGCAGTTCAAATCCTTTGTGTTGGGGGCCGAGGTTAAGATTCCTATTAACCATGGAGACACATTTCCACGTTATTCCCCATTCTCTTTAACGTTGAATTTTGCTTTCCCTCTTATCCACGGTTATTTCCTAGATTTTAATATTGTAAGAAGTAAGTTGTTCAGATTTTCGTGGATAGGAAGAAAATGATTTTCATCAATGCGTCTCCATAGTTTTCATGCGAGTTCTTGTAGCCATAGGTCGAGGGTATCAATATGCGATAATCCAAGGAAGCCATACATAGACGTAAATACAAAAGAAGATGTACTTGATAAATATCGGACATTGTCGGGTATTATTATCAAGGCAAAATTTATATCATTACAAACTATAACGTATAAATGAAAGTATATTGATTGAAAATAAAAATATTTGCGAAAGTCTACTCTTCTTGGGAGACAGTAACGTAGCATCACTGTGTGACATATGATCGAAGATCCTCCGTACACAAAATCGTCACTTCCAATAAGTATACAAATGGACTATAAAATGACTTGGAACTATCATCTCTCAGACGTTATAAACAGAGAGCTGTTGTTGTTGTTTTTGGTAGCCAGACGTTCTGTGGGGCTGTGGGGTTTCAAACCTCACATAACCCGTTGACTCTATGTAACAGCAAATATTACCAATGGGGTATTGATTTGGTGGCACAAAGCACAACAGACCACAGTTTCAAGCAAACTTTCTGTATCATTTCGCTCTACCCTTACTGCACTGAAATTCCTACCGAGTTTGCCATCCGACATGGTCCGCAAACCAACAGATGGTTCTCGTTTAGGAACTAGCACAGGATTTGGAATGTTCAGTAAATATCCAAAGACTGAAATATTTGGAAACCTAGGAGAATACTGCATAATGTTTCAAGCAAAAATTCATGATATTCTTATGTGCTCCGAAGGGACTAGAGATTGGCTATTCCAACAAGCACATTCTCATTCTCTCAGACAGTCAAGACAATTTCAAGGTACTTGATTCCATCCAGGCAGCTTGGAAGTTGGCCTGGTAGTATTTAAAGTCTCTTATATCACTTGCCCTCTGCAATACTTTGACCTTGCCGTTGACGAGCTCTAAAGCCCCACATAAAAATTCTGTGGAGGTGGGTGGGTGTCTGAACACAAAGACGTACAAGAGAACGATATGGCAGTCAAACGTGCCAAAGAAGACTTCGTGATACTCTTCTTCGGACCGGAACAGTCACGCGGTATCAGTAATTCTACGCTTCGACATTCAAGTTACAACTGGACCGGGGATACACAACACAGATTGTGGAAACAGCTATCCGGCAAACGGTTAGGCAAATCAAGTCACGAAATCCAGTCCTGCTAAACCCGCACCCTCTATTTACAATTACAGGGAACATCTTAAGTCAGTGTTGGGACTAATCATAGGACTAAACATCGTAAAACTGTAACTTGTTCAACAGTGAGAAAACTTGCCATCTTTGTGGGGAGTTCGAAGAAACTGACCTCTACATTATCCTGAACTGTGAGGCCCCAGGAGCAAGGAGAATATACATAAATAAAATATACACAACAGAAATACTTCATTTCCTTCGAAAAAGATGGCAACGGCAAACCTCAAAGAGATGAAACAATTTATGTGGTACTTTTATGTAACAATTTTATAACACCATTTTCCTAAGCAAGTCGCTACATTCCGTAAATTTGAAATTAATTTGAACATATAAATACATTTTTCTTCCATTATTAAGAATGTGACAAAGATACTCTAGATTTTGATTTCCAAGTTAAATATTATGCCTCGATTATCACTACGAGAAGTTCTATTATCATATCACATATATCATTACTTAATAGGAAATAATTTTGAAATTTTATGAAACCTTTTTTTGAAACATTGTTTAAAATATTGAGAAAATAGTTTAAGACGTGTCAAGTGATTTTCAAATAAGTATTATTTTCACTAAGTTAACAAGTAAATGAAACATAGAAATTTCATCAACCATATAGAATCTGGAATCCCCGGGAAAAAGTTTGTAAAGCATTACCATATGATCGTCTAGAAGCTTTGCCAAAGTCTCTGAGTGAAGAGATCGTGAAAGAAGAAATGGATCTGGAAATCATCCAAGGTGCTTGCAGCCATAACATGAATCAGAAAGCACTGAGATTGGGGAAGTTTGTTATACATTGCTTGTCGTATTGATAGAAAACATCAAAAGTTATCGATTCGATTAATAAGGCGGAAGATATTCTCCAATAAATACCAAAAGAGCCGTTAAAGTGAAAACCCTTCAATATTCATTGACAAACGTTTTCTTCGTGCATCAAAGAATAATCAATATCGTTTCAATATTGAAGCAAGGGAACGTTTATACGATGTTTGGAAGACACCAAAGCACCAAAAAGTTTTACAATTGTTTCTTTGTTATCAATGTTTTGCTTTTTTATCTTAACTTAAAGATGTGTTTTTTATTTCTTTTTAAGTTATGAATATCTTTCGTACCCAATTCCTTCACCTAATTCATGTGGGTAGAAACTGTAGGTCTCATGACATGAACCTTAAAACGTCATAAGTCATATATGAAGTGAAGAAATTTTTTTTCAGGGTAATATCAAAGAAAATTGATTTACAATTTTCATTAACGTCTGTTTTATCTAAGTGATAAGTGTAAAACATGAAAATTCTTAAAGTTAAGATATAGTATTTTCTAGGCAGTCATGTCACAAGAAAACGTATGTTTGGTTTTTAAAGATAAAAAGGAAAATGATTACTTTTCTCAATGTGATACGGACATTGACCGAAAAATCAGAGAAAGACAAAAAAAAATACGTCCAGAAACACGTACAACTTGACGGCGAAGTTTGTATTATTTCACGAATGCGCAAGAATGTGATTTATTTCCAACCCATCCATTGAACAGCGCAACAAAACTCCAATGTACATAAACATGTTCTTCACGTATATTGAGATTTTAATAATAGAAAAATATTATGAAATAAAATGAGTTCAGATTGATTATTTCAAAAATGTATTTTAATCTCAAAAACCAAACTCTTTGATATTTGCATTAATAATTTATGCAAATAATTAATTCTCGCGCAAGATAACTGAGCAAGATTGACATTATTCACGTCTAGTCATAATTATTGAAATTATTAAACCAAATTTTGTAGAAATTTCAAATAATGATCGTTTTATTGATTTCAATAACTGTAATATTTCGAATACATTGTGGACCTTGCACAATAAAATAATGTGTTCATAATGTTATTATTCCACAAGCCAGTTATTCTTCAATGTCCATCAAACTTCCTTATGCCGGCATACCTCGTGTCGACATGTATTTTAGTCCCCGGGCTATTATCACTTCCACTGCGGTGATCGTGTCACAGTTACAACATTGAATAATGAAAATTAATTAAAAAATGTTTTTTGAATGAAACGAGTAATTAAATTTTTCGTGAGTCTAATGGATATTTTATGACGAAAGCAATATTTAAAATGAAACAGTAAAAGTAATTTGAGAATGGTTTCAGAAGGGAGGTTTTTTATTACTTGTATAACAAATGCTGCTACCTCGGAATATGATACTTATGATATTCTGATAAAAGTGAAGAGAAAAGAGGTAAGGATGTTTATTTTTAATGAGATTTTGAGCTTTTACTTCCATTAGCAGCGTCATAATTTCTTCCACACCTGTGTCCAAGGTGGTGTTTTTATTATTTAGTAATGGATTTCGTTACGCAAAAACAAGAAAAAGTGAATGTCATAATCATTTAATTATTTTTCCCTCATCTTACATTCAACTTTAATTTTTCTCCTTCAGTGTCTTGTAATAACCCAGGGCACAACATCTCGTTAAAAATACAACAACATTACTTTGTAAATAAGTAATGTTCCGATGTTCTTTTCAGATATTCGTGTTTTTGTACTCCAATTTTAATGCAACACGTATTGCATTTTTCGCTTTGTCTTCTTGTATTATCTAATCCTCATCTGCTCGGATTTTCGAATGCATTCGATGCATGAATAGCGAGTTATAGAGAAGAGAGGATCATGAAGACTGTATGTTTCCAAGCATGATCTCAATACTCGTAAGAGAATTGAAATTTTCACACAAAATGGGTTCTTCTACTCGTACGTTTGTAGAAGTAATCATCATGGTCTTTTAAGTAAATGTCTCAGAAAATATATAGAACAGTTATTAGCTGTAAGTATGAGATAAAAATAAATTATCGCATTCAGACTAAATTAAACAAAAGGATATTTCAATTAATCGACGTTTTGACATTTTATTAAGATCCTTATCAGAGCTAATTTAAAGAATGACAATAAACATAACTATTATCCAACTATCATTTACAACATTTAATTACGAACGTAGTGAAGAAATTATTATGTACAGATATAGATATCCATGTGTGTAAAAATATTGGATGGTAGTTACTGTTTTATAGTTCAATTTAGATCTGTTAGGCTCGATATATGGCCAAAGCTTCGGCATGAGTTAATACTTTTGTAACGTTTGGCCAGACAGCGAAAAATTATTCCTATCAGAAAATTATTGATATTCATGTCAATATTTTTATTTATATTTTGTCAATATTCCACTCAAGACTATTGAGGCAACAACTAAACAGAATTAATATTTTTATATTTAACCTTGCAGTAGCGTTTTTTTTTGTCTCAAAAACTTACATTAAAAAGCGAAACGTTTTTAACAGATGTAGAAGACTTAAAATTTATCAAATGTTAAATCAGTGCAGTCAATTAAGCATTCTGTATCATTCCCATCCTGGCCCGAGTTTTTCTCCGGTTATCCTTCGGGTAGTGGCTGATTCTTTTTTGTACAGGCTCTCTAGACTCTTTCTTGGGAAGGCGTCCATTGAAATAAAAAATGTCAAATTTAGAATCATTTTCATAGTTACGATTTTTTTCGATTAATTTATAGTTCATAATAATACGTACTTGTGAAGAAACTTCTTTGTGTTTTTCTAATACAAATATGTTGGCATTATGTTAAGGTTATGAAACGTACCAAACTACTTTCTTTTTTTCTTAGGAGTGTACTGAAATGTTAAATCCGTCTCCACCTGATCGGCATTGAACTGTTGGTGGCTAGCTTGAATCAAGAAAGTAAATTACTTTATAACCTTTACCTGGTCATACGCAGTTTATAACTGCTTTCCTGACAATAAATTTATTTATTCATTACATAATACAATTATATTCTATTTAGCTGAGTTACCGTGACTTAAAGCTTTTTGCTTAAATAATGTGTCTCGAATCCCCATTGAATATACAGCTAAATTGTATTATGTCTGTCTC